>BHFT01000093.1:0-14609 GCA_004320025.1 Laticauda laticaudata | reverse complement strand
GGGACTGTAGAAGCACACACTATCACAAAAGGAAAGACCGGATCACCTCGCATTGTAATGGCTCGGCCGTTCGGATGGTACAGGCGACGTTTAACTCTTCTTGCCCTGCGCTTGTGCCGTCGGGGCGGGCTTTTCGTGAGAGAGGCGAGGGGTTTGATGTCGAGTTTTGCTTGTCGTGTTCTCATGTTTGCCTAACATTTCTCTCCGCTTCGTTAGCTACGGCTCGTGCTGGAATGCTATACGTCTTACTCGTGGGGCTATAGTTTCTTTTATTTCCTGGCAGACTTTCTCCGCTGTGTCGAGGCGTTGTTAAGTATTCGTGCAGATAGGCATTGAGAAGCGTCTGCAGTTTCGGGGGCTCGGGCATGCGTGTTTGCCTATCGCGCAGGCGAGCAGCGGCGAGGTTCCCGGGGGGGTGGCCAATGTCTTTGGGGGTGTCGCGCTGGGGGGCGGGGGGTGGAGGGGGGGGGGGGGGGCGCGGCTGTTTGTTGGGATTGTGCGGACAAGAGGCGTGGTGGGGGGGAGGGCGGGGTCGTCGGTCGTCTCGTCCTGGGGGATTCGGGTGTCCGTCCGGGAGTGCGGAGGCTTGTGCGTTGCGTAGGAGGTGGTGTGTGTAGGGGGCTGCGTCCCTTTCTCAGTGGGAGTTCCTTACGCAGCATTTTTGTTCATTTTTTTTTAATTGTTGAACCGTGCCGATTTCTTTCGGATTTCGGACGGCATGGGCTTCGCGATTGCTTCGTTATCACAGTTGATATTGGGCCTTTTTTGGATTTAAACACTTATCTATTGTGCTTTAGTGATGGTCTCTGGAGCCCGGTAGATACGCGGGGACAGGGGGGGCGAGTGGTCTCATCGGCGGTGGGAGGCGGCGGTCAGTGGGGGATGGGAAAAGTCGGGCACGTCCTATTCGTGAGGGGGGGGCGGCGCGCGTCAGAGGTCCAGTGCCGACGGGAAGAGTGGCGGGCGAAGCGGGTGCCTCGGTCGGGGGTGGGGTGGGGGGGTGGGGGCGGGGCGCCCATGCGGGAGGGGGGTTCTGCGGGTGCTCGTGGGGGTGGGCGAGGTAGACGGTGGGGAGGCGATGGCGCGGGGGGGTGATAAGCTTGTGACGACTGGCCGGACGCTATGATGCTTTGAGGATTCTTTTGTAGGTCTCTGCGCCGCACGTTCACTGCTTCTTAACGTTCGGGCTCTCGCCACGGCCTTTGCATTTAAAAAACCTTGTCGATCGGGGTTCCGGCTTTTGGCGTGAGCGAATACAGCGCTCGCGTGTGGCGCGTTGCTTGGCGCAGATGTCTATCGGTAATCCCTTGCTGATTCCACTATCATTGCGATCCTGGAACCGATCGGGTATGGAGACGTGGCGCCTTCAGCGTTGCGTTACTGGGTCTGGAAGGGGTGGCGGGCGGTGGCAGCTTCGGCTTGCAGGACCTCAGCGGCTGCGCGTCGGCGTTCCTATCACCGGCGTCAAGGTGGGTTGTGCGGGCGCTTCAGCGACGGAGGTGCGGAGCGTTATCCTCTCTGGAGGCGCGATTGTCTTTGTTTGTTCGAAAGACTAGCCACAAGGAGACCAGTATCCACATCAAATATTAATATCGACAGTAGTCAGAATAGGAACAGTTTTGTGCTGTAGCGCAACCAGCCTTTTATACAGGCTGGCCTGCTTGCTTTCAGCCTGTGGCATTTCTTTAAATTTGCCGCCTTCAGCAGCTCTTGTTGGATTTGGTTCTAGTGAACCAATCCACTTCTTACATTTTTGAACCAATCAGAACAATAACCTAGGATTAAACCACTTGCATATAGAACAAAGGCTGCTTAAAATATTCTAAACTGGTACCTTGTAGTCTCAGTTTCCCTCCCTCTGTGCTTGTGTATGTGTGAGAGAGAGAGAGAAAGGGGGAGAGAGGGGAGGGGAGCAAGGAGAGGGAGGGAGGGAAAACTTATCTTTTACCTAGATGTCTGATGGGTTGACAGATTTCAGATAGCACTTGGAGAATTTCCAACTGATCCGGAAGCTAGTTTTCTCTTGAATATAGACAATGTGCAGTAGATATGAGTGCTAACAAGCAGCCTCTGGCAGTCTTGGAGAAGCTTAGCATTCTGAATAGCTCAAAATGATGAAGCAGGTAAAGGTGCCTAAAATGATGCTTGCAGAATAAGGAATACTGTTCCTTATTATTATGGGGAATAAGCATAACAAAACACTTATGCACAATAAATATAATCAAACATAAACATCAACCCAAATTTGAACTTTTAAAATGGAATTACTTGGCCCCCATTACAGAGTGTCAGTCAGCTATACTTTCAGATTGCTAGGGAAGAATGGGGCAGATGATGATGACAGTAATTTATTAAATCTGTATGCCAGCAAATTCAGTATTTAGAAACTGGATATTGGCTATATAATCAACACCTCATTATGGGACAGAAACATGTCCAGAGGCCTTGAAAAAATGGTTTAGTTGTCCCCTTCCTTAAGAGTCTACCTTTCATCTACCATCTTTCAACAAATAAGTATTTTTCAGGAAGGCTGTAAAAGCAATTATTAGTTGAATACTAGTCTTTTGACAATCAAGCTTCACTCATTGCTTTTGTGGATAACACCTGAGTTTGGGAAAAAATGTAATCTGAGAAAACATCTCAGATATGTGGAACACTAGCAAAGATTAGGAATGTGAACCACTGTATTGTAGTGGTTGCTTACTGTATTTAAATGGGCAATTCTATCTTCTCATTGTGAAAGGAGAGTCAACCCTCAGATTGAGAGTCAACCCTCACTGTAGAATATTCTAGGCTTAGTTTTTGCTCCCATTTTAATAAAGATCTACATTAGATCTATGGGGGAAGATTACCAGCCAGTTCAAGATAAAGTATCAATATGTTGAAAATGCTGGGGTATCTCCACTCTAGGTTAAACTGAATATATGGCAGAACTGCTGATCCGGTACCTAAAGACTATTAAAGCCAGGATGTGGGACTCATACTCAGACAAAATCTAAGCATGACAGAATGGTTACTAACTTAGAAAACTACCAATTCTGGAATAATATTTGACTAAATAAATGCTACTTTAAGGATCCATAGGCTTGATAAATTGAATATTACACTTATAAACTGTTTGATTTAAATATAAGGCCTTCAGAATTACAATTGTTTTTTATTACTTTATTTTTATCCACCCTTTTCTTAAATTAATGCATATCATACACAGCCTGCTTTAAACACAAATAGGTGTTAAAATATGCAACTATTTTTTGAGAACTTGTCACAAATCTGCATTAAAATGAACATATAGTTTGTTAATTAAACAGACTTTATATTGTTGCTTTTTTGTTAGAGCCATCAGATCAATTTTCAACATTGACAAGTTTGTCCCTCATCTATATAAATACTGTATAAAGGCTTAAATTTGAATATTAATTTATTCTTGTCAAAAAGGTGATTTTCCCCTGAATATAAAGCTATCCAGTAATTTTGTACTGACATCCCTTGCAGATCTGACAGTTTGAAAACATGAAATAATAGGCAGTTAGTGTCAGTGCTCTTAAATCAAACCCAAAGATCCCATGGTACCAAAATATGGCAGCTTGTTACAACTAAGCAAATGTCAATCCAATCAATGTATGCAGGAGGCTGTCAACTTGCTACCTTTCTCTGCCCTAATAAGTAGTATACAAAATGACAGAATTCAGAAAAATATATCATATTGTTGCCTGAGACATAGGCTTTTTCAGTTTTTTAAAAGAACTATTTAGTAGCCTTTCACTTCTTTAATACACCATGGAAAGTGTAATACAAATCTTTCACTGCTGATTAGAAAGCTACAGAATGTTTACAAAGATTAATGTGTGAAGGTTTCTAAAATCTCCAATTTAGTTTTTTTGATACAGAAATAAAAAAAACTAATCTAATATCATTCCTAATTTGAAAATAGGATTGCAGTAGTCCCATTATGCTTTTTTCTTATAATTTAAATGTACTAAATATCCACAGAGACATTAAAAATCATATAGGTGATTATAATAATGAAACATTTGGGCAGTTACACACCTCTTTTAGTTACCTCATTACTCAGCTGCATGCAAAAGTATTGTATTTCACCCAGGAGAAAATCATTAAAAATGTAATTTCCTTTGTAAAAGATGAGTAATTTACTTTCAATTAGATTGAAGAAGAAAAGCAAAAAAAATGCAAATGAAATTTCAGTTTACCATTAATTTAAATTGATGAATATTAATATTAATTAATATTAATAATTTAAATTGATTAATCAGGATATATTACTCTTTAATGCTGGCTGACTGATGACTAATAAACAGTACCCTAAAAGTGTGTAAGGTGTCTTCCATTCCTTTGTAGATTCTCCTTGTTTATCAGGGTAGAGTCTACACATAAAAAAAATAATAGGGACACATATATAAGTCTTAATAGAAGGAAAAGAAAGGTGTGTATTCATGAACTGCAGCCTGCTTGCCTTCTTCACTCTGTTAAGAAATATAGTATTTTATTAAAAATTGGTGTCCAGTATTATTTTATCTCAATGTATAAGTAATAACAAAGAATATTATTTAAAAGAATTATATTTTTAAAAATATAATTGTATCTTGCAAATTCATAATTCATAAAGTCGAATACATATTTGGAAAATAATATAGGCTAGCTAATTAACTTAATCCATGATTTAAAGATTAAAGATGGAGATTAAAATTAATATGAAATTCTAACAACATAAAAATAAACTTTTTAGCACCCATGTTTTCTTAAGCTTGCCCTCAAATTTCATTCCAGTCTGATTGAAGTTTCCATTCATATCATATTTCAAATAAACAACTTTCTAACTATAGTAAATATAGATGAAAATGCATTTAAGAAAAAGGAAGAAAAGCAAAAGGTATAATAAATTATTCTCCTTCCTTAAAACCCATGTAATAGAAATGAGAGTGTATTTTTTTCTCTGCTAAATTTTACTTAACTGCCAATGCTTAACTTCAGTAATCTCTGAAAACTATTATATTAAGTGTTATAGGAGCAAATCAAGTAGGATTTCCCTTAACAGGAGGAAAAACCAAAACCAGCCAAAGGTCCATATATCTAAGATTTTTACAATCATTTCTTCCTCTTTTTCTGAGGGAAGAACAGAAAAGCTGTTCAGCTGTCCACTTAACTGATGACTATCTTTGCATTGATTTTACTAGCTTTCAATCTCAAACATCTTCTGTGCATATTTTCCGCCCTTTGCTCCTGAGCTGAAGACTTGCAGTTTAGCAGGCAGCACACTACCAGCCACCTGAGAAAGGTGAGTCACTTTATCAGTGGGTTGATGATTCAGATCGCAATGATTCAGAATCTGACCCTGGAGAATGTCAAGCCTTAAATCATGCTTCAGCTTAAAAAGTTCAAATAACATAAATCAGTGTAGTTCTTCAAGGAGTGTTGTTCCTTAATTAAGCAAATAAATAATATTTATTTATATCACAGAACTTTCACTATTTAATATTATGCTCCAGATCTCTCCTCTTGCTAGAAACAATTCTCTATTCTCAGAACTAGGTGCTACTGACCTCTTATTCTGTCTTATCTTTTTTTTTTTGAAGAAAATTTTATTGATTTTTAGAAACAAACATAAACAAACACAACACAACACAGAACATGAAAAACATAAAACCTCTTTTCTGAAAGCAGCCTGATCCCGGGTTACATCTCTTTGTACAGACACCAATTCAAATTCATGCTCATTTTTTATACCATTCCATATCTTATTACCATTCTACATTTTTTATATAGCTTCTCCCCTCTTTTAACTTTCTTAATTTTATTTTTATTTGTTTCATCTCAAATCAGATCATTATATTTATATTCTTGTCTGTCCTATTTCAACTGTCTATTATCTTTTCTTCATTAAACAAAATTCCTCCTGTAGTCACTAATTGGAGTATGACACCTTTATATCTTTCCCCTAAAATTATAACACCTAATATAAAATATAACTTCTATTCGGATTCTGCATACTACATTAATGCTAAATATTACATTTTAAAAAGAAAAAAAAAGTATAAATATATAATATAATTAGAACAACGATCCATACCAATTCAATTCTATCATTAATATTATTATTCATTTAAATTTTAAACATTTAACACATTACTTTTCATGTAGGTATCATGCTTCTATATGAAAGCTTATAAACTTTTCATGATTACTTCCCCCCCACTTCACTTGCATTTTAAAACATTTATGTCATAAAAATGTTCCCATTCCTTTCTAAATTAATTCTCTCATTTAATTCATTACATTTATTTTATTCACAAATGTTTACATTGTTTCCAATCTTCTCATATTATTTCTAAATACAAATATAATAATACAATCATATGTATCTGCAGAATCCCTTTTTCAATGAAATCTTTATCCATTATCTTTAAATAAATCCTGTTTCTTTACATTTTGCTTCACACCTTTGTAGCTTCTCTTCTCTTCCCTCTTCCTTTGCTTCTTCTCTCTGCTCTTTTTACCCCGCTGCCTCTCCACCTCAATTTCCCTTTTCTGTATTCCCTTTTTCTGTTGCGTTCTTACGTTATATCCACTTTTTACCTTATTTTTCCTTTTTTTGGGTTGTTTTTTTAGGTCTCAAATTCTCCATTCTCTTTCTCCTCTTTCCTCTTTCTTCCACAAGTAAAGTTACTTGTTCGTTAAAGATGGCTTCTTCTTTGTCCTAATCTTGTTGCGTAGTCTTTTCTTGTAGTTTCTCATTGGTAACAATCACCATTTCTAAGAATTGAAAAACGGAACCAAGAGAGCCCTTCCCTTCATTTTCTTCTTTATATTTTTTAAATTCTATTTTCAATTCATCCACAAGTTTGTATTTAGAAAAAAAATTGTTTTTTTTCTTCTTCTTTTAAAACAACCACCTGAGTATTTTTAATCCTTCCGATATTATTCCAAGAGTCCCAAAGTCACCAAACAATCCAAATACACACAAGCTGTTTCCTCTTACACTTTTTTTCCTTTTTTCACTTTCTCTTCCTGGGGTTAATATTTAGTTACAAAGTTTCAGTTAAAATGTACCTTTTAGCAATCGTGTTAAAATTTAACTTCAGATTCTTTAGATTCCAGGCTATCTCCTCCTTCCAAATTCTTTTCTTATTCTCTTCCTCTCCCTTCCCACTTACAGCAAAAAAAAAAATTATTTCTCTTTTTTTTTTTTTTNTTATATTCAGAAATCTTTCTTATCCCCTTGGCATTAAATTTTCCAGTTTAAATACCTGTTGATGCCAAAGCAGATTTTTCCAATTTCTCATTCATCTCTTTGCTGTCAACGTAAGGAAGGAGAGTGAAAAAAAAAAAAACTTTCCCTTTTCACTTTCATTCGCTGCTTCCGAGTCTTCTTTGGGAACAATGTATCTTTTGGGGTTTTTTAGGGTTTAAGTTCCATTAAGTTAATTGTTTCTTCTTATCCCGGTCAGCCAAAACTTTTACTTCAGCACTTTCTTCTTCCTGCACGTTCTTTTCTGGATGAGGGCTTCTTTGAGGTGGCCATTTCTGACTGCCACTCTGCCGCCTTCAGGAAAGGGAGTTTAGCCAGCTGGGGAGGAAAGATGCGGCTTTCCTTGACTCTGCTGGAGTCTCCCCCGTCTTCACCAACTCTACAGGGTGGCTTAGCCCTGAAGCCAACTGGCTCGGGGCGCTCCGGCGGCGAGGCCAGGCAGAAACCGCGCACGATCGCGGATTCCTGCCTGTCGCTGAAGCCCTGCAAAACCTCCTAACAAGTTTTTCTAATGGAGTCAAGAGCTCATGTAAACACTCAATTACTTAAAAACTAATGCAAATAAAGCATTGTTTTAAAAGGTGATAAAGAAGAAATTTAAAAATGAACAAAACTAAATACAACATTAACTATCATTCAAATTTAAGAATACTTTAAAGAAATATCAACAGAAAAAATAAAGCATGCAAAATATAGTTAAAATCTTGGGGAAAGATTTTAAAAGACTTGGGGAAAATTAAGGATATTTGTATATTAATAAAAGGACATTAAAATGGATATCAGGCAAGCTATTTCAAAAGACTTGGGGAAAATTAAGGATATTTGTATATTAATAAAAGGACATTAAAATGGATATCAGGCAAGCTATTTTTATATAAAAGTTAGTATCATAGAAGATATACAGTAGTCAAAAGATACTTTCCTAAATATCATAATTATTTAATTAAAAAGAATACACATAGTTTAGTGCTAATATAATGAAAGTCTAATACTTTCTGTTCTTTGAAAAGATTTTATAACATATCCATTCTAATTGTTATTCATCATTCATTTAATTGTAAATAAATAAAAATAACTACAAATTAGATACATCAGTAACTAGTTCAATGAACCTTCAGTTAAAGCCAGAAATATACCAAAATTAATTTGCATTCCTGAAAATACATCAGCAGTAACAAAAAGGATTGTTCCCATACACAACAAAATTGTCTATAGATGAGCAAAATATATTATCCACATTTCAAAGCAGAAATGCATAACAATTATATTATTAAACTGAAGAAGAAAGTATGATTTACCTCTGATCTCTGGAAAGGAAGGAATGCTACTATCCCACTCCTATTAGTAAAGTCAGTAACAGTATAATTAACACCATAAGAATCAATCTGAGAGATAGTGTAATACACAAAAACAGAATCCAAGGCCCCTCTGGTGCGTTCCACTACACAAGATACAGTGGAACCTTCATTAGTGACCTATGAACAATAAGAATTGCCATAAACATTATGATAAATAGATTTGAAAATTTTGAGGTTTGATTGAAAATGAAATATTAAGTCACATTGATAAATTACAATAAAAACAAGTTTCAGCTTTTAAATACATAAATTCATTTTTTGGGGGGGAAATCCCATTACACACAAATGTTAAATAGTTATTTTGCCCCATTCATCAATTCTAAAAGCTCCCTGAGCACTTTAGCAATAATTAACAGTGAGACATTTCTCATTAGCAAGATTATCATATAAAATATATGAAAATGAGTAGTTTAGTTTAGCAACACAACTGAGACTGGCAATTCAATTATTAAGCAAAGCACAACTCAGTGAAGCCACAATTGTGTTTATGATTTTATTTCAGCTTTCCTTTATTGATCTGTGAAGGTCATAAATGCACAAATTTATTGCAGTTACTTTTTCATCACTATTGTGATGAAACAGTCTTAAAAGATGCAAATGAAAATTACATTTATCTAGTATGTATACTGCTTAGACTTGAATTAAGAATTTTCATGGATCACATTGAGAAGGTTTTTCTACCTCTGGAATACATGCTCCTGTGAAACCAAATAATCCATTGGCATTATCACTTTTCTGGATTCTTAATGTTGCAATTGTGTTTTCTTGTGAAATTTGTGCTCCTCCATAAACTGAAATAAGCTTTAGAATGAACAGCTCCTCTCCTTCCTCTTCTTTGTCATCTTTGGCAGAAACAATGAATGATTTATTCCTTTCTCCTTGCCGATATTCTAAGTATCCAGAGATAGGGTACAAATCAAACCTTGCCGGCATAGCATGAAGTTCATTGATCTCTTCCTTTGTTAATTTACATTCATAAAATCTCACATCTTGCATCATTCCTTTATACCTGCTGCTACCATTTATTCCAGCACCAACTTTCATTATTCCTGGTCCTAGGGAAAACAGACCCACAAATATTGTTTTTAATGCTCCAACTTCTAAGTTTTACAAAATTAAATTGGTTAATACTGTACATAATCACTCATTTGAATTTCTTTATCTAAAACAGGACTTCATTGTAATTAAAATTAAATGCTTGTATTAATCTTTATGTAATAATCAAGTTCAGTGAAACCAAAACAATACTATGCTGATAGATTACAATATCTTAGGTTTGGGGAAAGAACTTGGTAAGTATGAAAGCTAAATCCAACTAAGGAATTAGCAGCTATCATTTCATATTGTTGTGAACCTAAAATAACAGAAGTAGAACCACTGTGACAAAATAAAACAGAGAGAGCTCCCATAGTGAATACAAAACATCTGGAGCATTATTTCAAACCATTGGCATTGATGAAATCTCCACCTGTCATTTGCAAAAGGCCGCTTGACTTACATTAAAACAGTTTACGTTATGCAACAATATCCTTAATAGTATTTAATATTTAATTAGTATTTAATACCAGCATCTGGCAAGTCCTTGGGAAGGATTTAGCTGGACAAAAAAATGCCAAATCCAGTTTTAAACTTCTGCAACAAATCAATAATATTAATTAACACATTGCTTACCATCAGCAATTGCTTTTCCTTTGAGACTCTTAATGCCCCCAGGAACAGGTTTGCCATCAATGAAAAACTCAAGAGTGCCATTATTGAGTATAATCAGAAGATGAATCCAAATATTTTCCTCCAAGTATTTCATAAGAGTGATCTTAGCTATATATGTCTTATTAGACTGCAATGGTGTGTAATAGAACCCTATAGTAAGATGGGATTCGTTTGTGCCTATTTTTACTCCATAATATATTAATCCATTACTATTGTCCTTTGTTATTATAAATCCATCATTGTTGGCACTAGGAACTACCCATGCTGAAAATGTTAAGACATTAAGTATACTGTTTTTACTAACATGGACCTCTGGCTCAATTATCCCATATGCATCTTCTTCACCACTAAAATATAAAGCATCTGTTCCAGTGTGATGCCGTCGCATGTGAGGCTTTGACTTTACTGAATCTGTAAACTTTCCAAGCAATAAGAAGTCGATCATTAAGGGTAATCCTTCTCTGAAAGTGCTAGATAATATTTCCCAGCCAATCCTGACAGTCCCAAAAGTTCCCTGATGCCTCCACACTGTAAAACTGGTAATGCAAGAAGTGTCATCCTCAGACTGAATGTCTTCTGCTACCTCTCTATCTTGGCTCTGAGGATCTAAGATGAACACTCCATAGGGATCATCATTCATTGGAATCATCACAGTCACAGAAAGGTTGGTTTTGGATAACTGGCCACCAGGAATCCCACCTAAAAGAAAGCCAAGAAATTATTTTATAACTCATACACACAATCTTATCAGCTTATTTATTTATCTACTTATTTAATCAATGCTACTGATTGTGTGCTTCTTCTTTTTTCCATTGTTATCTTTACAGTATCTTTAGAGGTAAGCAAGTCTGAAAGACCAGCCATGGTAGCTGGTCAAAGACCACTTAGTGAATAATATGATTGAATAGGGATTTATTACATATGAAACTTTATCTGGCCCCAGTCTTTGTTAGCATTGGGACTGTATGACCCTAATACATTATGCCCAACCACTCCATGCTAGCCAAAAAGGAATCCAGGAAAAGGCTTCCTTATTTTGAGCCCCCACTTATAAAACCATGTCCCCTGAAGCTCCTTTTCTGCAGCATATCAAAAAGCCAAGCCAAATGGGTCTTCAAGATTAGTCTTCAAGTGAAGCAACCAAACCATAAAGTATGTTCTAAGGCTCATGGTATATCTTTTCTTAGATAATATGTGTTTAATGTATTTTATGTTTTTAAACCACATACAATCATAGCAGGAAGTGGCACATTAAATAGGTCACCATATATGCAAGTGTACCTGAAGCATTCACAAGTTTTAAGGTATAAATTTCACTGAATTCTGGAATTTTATCAGGAATAGCATGAAGAGTTATAGGCTGTGACTGTTCACCCTCTATGAACCATACAGTTCCAGACACTTCATAGAATTCTTGTCCTGGATCTAAAGCAGAATTATTGCCAAATAGCTGCCAGGCCAAAGAAACATTACCAAAGTAGCCTCTGTGCCTCAGGATCCTATATGGTAGAACAAGAAAACTATTTCAGACTTATATTTTTCAGTTCTCCACATGATACATCTAAAATATATATTTTAGAGGGCAATAAAGAATACTATGAACATATGTGATATTCCCAATGTTAAAGGACCTCTTCAATGGAATACAAATTAAGAATATATATTTATCTCCCTTGAGTTTTCACAAAGGAACTCAGTGTGAAGATTTAATGAAACAAAAAAGTATCATTAAAAATAGTACTATTATGGCAATAATAGTAATTACTAATACAATCAAGTCCACAGTTGAAAAACCATCAAATAATGAAAAGTACAGATTGTGCAAAGAAGCAGAAGAAATAGTAGATACTCTGTATGCTCAGTCCATGCAAAACTAATTATAATCATTGACACTGTGAGCAATATTATTCACTAGAATAATTACTCATTTGTAAAAATTATCACAAGCTGGTAATTAAGAATTGGTGGGGACACAGAGTTGAAAAACTCATTGAAAATGAGCAGGTTAAAATATTGTAGAAATTCCAAATACAAACTGATAGATTCTTGGCTTGTTGCACATCAGATTTAGCTATAGTTGAAAATTTATGGGTAATTGATATGAAAATACAAGAGAATACAGTAGAAGACAAAAACTTGGACAAATCACATAGCATCAAAACCTGAAACCTGGAAATGTATTTTCTTATTTATTTGTTTGTTTGTTAAGATATGTCATATTTCTGAACTACCCAAATCACTTAAAGAGAAACTGTTATTTGTGCACTGGCAGCACTTTCAAAATTTGCATATTGACAAAATTTCTACCTTACCAAAGGCACTCTGCTTGGATCTGCATGTATATTATACTAATACATTATGACATCCTAAGTTCTTGGAATGAACTCAATGCATATGATGGCCAACATCAATTAATGAACTGGTAGCTGTGATTTCACATTTTTGTGCTTATCATAATAATAATATCTGAAAGCACATTATTCTTAAGACAGCAGAGAAACTGATTTCAGAGGGGAAAAACAATAAATTGCTGAACTTTTGCATAGATTTAGCATGTAATAATGCGACTTGACATGTCGCAATTCTCATGCCCATTTTGTTCATTACATTTTGTATCATAATTTCTTGCATACTAATTTTTTCGTATTCTTTTCTATGTTTTACTTGTCAGAAAATTAATTAAATATCATTTTGATAATGAATTAGATTCCTCATATATTTAATAATTTCCCACTACGCTATTGTAAAAAATTACAATTTGAGTGCAACATTTGGAGGATATTTGGAGCCCCCCAAGTTTTTGTTGGGCCCAGAAGCTGTAGGCTGTGCAATCTTGTCTTTCAAAATAAATGACAAAACGTTATAGCCATATCTACTTCCAAAAATGAGTAATGGTTGCAAAGATTCCAGCTACAGTTGCATTTTTAATTTTGCCTTCTGGATGTTTAAAACTCTTCATTTAGTTAACTGTGGACATGAAAATTGTTTATGACACTATTTGCATGCTGTAAAAACTATCATAAAAAGTAAGTCACACTGAAAGTATGATTCAAGATACTTAGTGAAATTGGCAAAGGATATTTACTTGAAAGCTACTTACAAAAAGTCATTGGTTTTGCCTTCTTCCACTGCTTTGCCTGTAGAATCAAGTAAAAAAATGCCATTTGGATCATCATTTGCTTCAATTATAACTCTTGCCATTCTAGGTTTGGAAATAACTGTGTCTCCTAAAAAAACAATGGTTTTGTTGATAAATAAACAAATAGAATTGTAACTGGAAAAAACATATCTCCACAAATATTCCAAATACAGATGCAAAAGCCAATCTTCTCCCTGAGACTATGAAGAAAAGTGATTATGGAGATCCGGTTTGAGCTTATTCGGTGACAGACTGAAATCTGCGATTGTGCGCAGTTTCGATCTGTGCTCCCTCCCTCTCTACTGTAGAGGTGCTGAAGAGGGGGGAGTCTGCCAGCAGGGTCGAGGAGAGCCACATCTCTCCTCCCCAGATGGTCATTACTCCCCTTCCCGAAGGCGGTTGCAGCGGTGGTCAGAAATGGCCACCTCAAAGAAGATCTTGACTGGAAAAGAATGTGCAAGAGGAAGATAAAAAGAGAAAGTTTTGGGCTGACCAGGTCAAACTGAAAAAACAACAATACAAGGCACCCTGGAATTTGAATTATAAAGAACAACATTGTTCCCAAAGAAGACTTTGAACCTGCGAATGAGAGAGGGAAGGAAAAGGATTTGGGTGTTTTTTTTTCTTTTCTTCCCTATATTGACAACTAAGACATTTCAGCAAGAAATCAGCAAAATCCGATTTATTAAATTTAAGCTGAAAATAAAATGTCAAAGGGATAATAAAGATTTCTGGATTCTCAAAAACTTTCAAAAGAAGGAAAAAAAACAAAAGGCTGGGATCTGGAAAAAGGGAGGAAACCACCTGGAAGTGAAAGGAATGAACAGTGAAACTTTGACAAGATTGTTAAAAGATACATTTTAACTGAAACTTTGTAACGAGATAAGAGAACCCCAGGAAGAGAAACTGGAAAAAAGAAGCAAGAAGAAACAGCTTTGGATTATTTCGATTACTTGGTGATTTTTGGATTTTTGGCTGTTGGATCTAGAGGACTAAAATTAATCAGGTGGTTGATTAAAAGTTTTTAAAATGGTATCACTCTTGGAAGAATTGAGAAGGGAACTTAAAAAACAGAAAGAAGATGCACAAGAAGGAAGAGGTTCTTTTGGCTTCGTATTTCAATTTTTAGAAATGG
>BHFT01000092.1:0-34821 GCA_004320025.1 Laticauda laticaudata | reverse complement strand
GAACTACTGAGTTTTGAGACACACTTCCTTATTCAATTCAATGGGCCATCCAACATGGCTTCAGTTCTGCTCACAGTTGCAATCAAATTGTCATGCCCCTGGTGGAGACTGACTCTGAGGAAGAGGAGGAACAGCCAACAGAGAGTGGGAGTGTGGCTTCAGAGGTGGAGGAGGCTGGGGAAGGGCAGAGGCTGGCTGAGCAATCAGAGGAGGATCCAGGCCCATCCCCTATTCCATCCTAGGTCACGCAGAGAGAAGAGATTCAGGAAAAAATGAGGTCTACTCAGGAAGAGATTGCCATGATCCTCCTCATGGCTTGCAGCTGGGAGCCATGTATGTAAGTTTGTAACTGCATAGTCAGAACTACTGGAGTCAAAGTTTACTGTTTGCTTTGAAAGAGGTTTATCTTTGCTTTGAAAGAGGCGTTCTTCCCATGGACTCTCCTCGGCTATTTTCCTGGAGTTTATAATAAGTTATCTTGGCTTGCTTTGGAACTTTCTTCAGTGTGGTTTGTTTTGGTTTTCTTTTTGTCTCATTATTAACTTTTGTGACTTTAAACTGTGCCTAATAAAACCGTGAAGTAAAGTTGAAGGCCTTACCAGACTTTAATGTATGTTTTGGGTCTGGGGTTATTTTGAGAGACTACGAGTCATCACACAAATGCTGCGATAGGAAAACCTAAATATGTAAATCTGGAGACAAAAGAAAATTGTCCACCTAATGCTGACCTAATATCATAGAATGTATTTTAAAAGTAGAAAAATTATGATTTAAACATTAAATAAAATGAAAATATGTACCTTTAAAAATATCTTCAAAATTCAGTGGTAGACCAATAACAGTTTTGGTGGATTGTTTAATGGCATTTGGTTGATGAGATTCTTAAAAGAAATGCAGAAGCAAGGCAACTGGAGCCTTCATTTCATCTGAATACAGATTCTTTTGAGTCAAGGACGTTTTTGAGAATACACAGATTAATTTATAAACAGAAAAAAATTGAGAATTGTTATACAAAGTCAAATAACAGGAAAAATCAAAATTGTATGAGTAAGAATTTCATTTAATATGCTGTTTTAACAAAATATTATTGATATAGTTTCCATCTCACAACAACTAAAGCCAACTGTGGCTAAAGCAGAACAAAACGAGACAGAAAATGGCAGAAAAGAGAAGATGGGATACTAATTGTAGAAATATCAAGTCATACATATATTAATAGAAGCTGAGAAAGAGGGGGGAAAAAGATGTGGAAATAGCAGAAGAAAATAAGATACTTAAAGATTTGGACAGCAAAGAAAGGAAGATAAATCAAGACCATTATTTGTATGCAGTAAAGAGAAGAAGTTAGATCAGGACTATTATTCGTATGTGGAGAAAATCCATTCTTATACCTTCCATCAGCCTTTATGTGTGGTATTTGTGTGTGTGGGTGTGTGTATGCATTAGAGAGAGAAAGGAGGGGAGATGAAAAGGGGAAAGAGAAAAAATATTTTTTTAAATTAGCCATTGCACATAATGCTTTCTCTGTCATGATTCCATCCTTTTGAATAGCATCCTACTAGAGAAGGGGGGGTCGAACTTAATTCATTAAGATCCACATCAGCATTATGGTTGCCCTCAAAGAACCAGAAAGGTATGGCTGAGGGGCACCTGGGAGGGGAAGAAAGGATGGGGGGATCCAGATGTTTCCAGTGGAGGAAGGCAAGATCAGGGTGAACACCAAAGCCTCGTCCACCAGAGGAGCCTTGCCATCCTCTGGATGCAGGCTGAAAGGGAGGGCCTGGCCCACCCATTGGGCACTGAATGGAATCTGGCCCATGGGACAGAAGACAGGAAGATGGCAGCATGGGGTGGCAGCATCAACCAAGCATTGGTGGGCCCCACCTCCGAGTCATTCTCTCCACTGCGTGGCAGGGCTGGAAAGGGGAACACAACACTCATGCCAGATTTGGAGCCAAGGCCTGAAATGGGTGAGTACCTGGTGACACACAAGCTACCCAATGGAGAAGAACAGCTGCACCCTGAGACGCAGGGCCATTGGAACACCAGGGACCAAATATAGGCAGAGTGGAGTCCAGGCATAGACCCGCTTAGAGGAGGATCCAGGTGCCTGGTTAGTATTGATGGTCCCCTGGGCTGTCCAGCGCTGGGGTCCTGGGCAGCTTGATGGGGCCCTGGGCTGCTCCAGGGCTGGGCTCAGGCAGGACAGGACAGAGCAGAGAAAGGAGTTGTGGCAGCCTCTTGGGGATGGGAACTTCCTGCCCTTCTTGTGTGCTGGGGCTGTCGGAGGCATAGTGGTGGATGGGAGGCTTGTCCCACATGTGCAGTCAGAGCTGGAGGGTGAGGTTGGCCATTGGAGGCTAAGCAGGCAGGGTCCATGATAGGGCAGTGACAACAACCAACTAGGCTCCCTCGCTGCAGCCCCACCATCTGCAGCCACACTTGCCCATGGCTGCAACTGGGAGGGGACAGGCAGGTGGCCACCCAGCAAATCCAATGAGCTGGATCATGTGCCTTCCCCCTGCACCTCTGCCTCCGCCTACTGCTTAAAGAGCTAGCCTGATGACCTTGGCACTTGAACCCACCTGCACAGGTTTCTTGGCAGATTGCAGCCCCTGCAATCACTTCTGCAAGGCTGGGCAGGGCAAGGAGAGGTGGGCAGGGACAGATGGGGTGAGATGAGGCCAACAATCTGCAGCTGCTGCCAGGCATCACAGTCCCTGTCTGCTCGCTAGCTCCTGTGTGTGTCCCCAGGGAGAACAGCCAGCCACTCTGGGCCAGGGCTAAGGTCCTGGAGACTGGCCCCTCACCATTTCCAGGGTAGCCCCACAAGCCAGATCTAACTGCATCATGGGCTACACCTGGCCTGTGGGCCTTGAGTTTGAAATGTTTGCACGAGAGATAATGAAAATGACATTGACAACTTATGAACAATATCAAATCCTGCTTCTTCCAGAAGCAGAAAATTCAGGACTCTAAATGCACAGACAGTCCCTTCATTTTCTGTATGGGAATTTTTCACAGGCATTTAATTAATTATGAACAAAGTTATTTTAACAGAATAACAGAGTTGGAGGGCATCTTGGAGGTCATCTAGTCCAAGTCCCTGATCAATCAGGAGACCCCATATCATTTCTGACAAATTCCTGTCCAGTCTCTTCTTGAAAGCTTCCAATGATGAACCTCCTGGCCTTCAGGTGCTTTGGAAAATAAGTTGACCCCTTCTCTCTGTGACAGCCCCTCAAATATTGAATTATTGCTTTGTCACCCCTGGTCCTTCTCCTCACTAGCTTAGCCATGCCCAGTTCCTGCAACCATTGTTCATATGTTTTAGCCTCAAGGTCCTTAATTCTATGCCAGCATCAAATCTGGGATAGAATTTTAGATGTCTAAAAAGCAGTGAATTAAAATAATAACAACAACAACAACAGCAACAACAACAGCAACAACAACAACAACAACAACAACAACAACAACAACAATAATAATAATAATAATAATAANAGAATGACTATGACAAAGGCAAGCAAATATAGTACCAATAGTAATAGGTGCCTTGGGTGCAGTCCCAAAACAACTGGAGCACCACTTGAACACCATAGGCATTGACAAATTTGCCACCAGTCAATTGCAGAATGCAGCTTTATTTGGAACAGCTTCCATCCTGCAGCAATACGTGTAACACCATCAAACATCCAGATTTGCCTATCCCAGTCTGAACATCTGGCTGGCTGAGAGATTAATAACAACAACAACAATAATAATAATAATAATAATCATCATCATCATCATAATCATCATAATAATAACCACCTTTATTGTCAAAATATATATAACAAAATTAGCCTCGACTGGCTATCCATAACAAAAATACAATACAACATGAATAATATAGAAAATGGTCCTTATACAAGTAATTAGGGGGAAACCAGTCATATATTTCCATGCATGCATAGTTTATAGTTGTATTTAGAAGTCTGACAGCCCATGGATAAAAGCTGTTTTTAAACCCGTTTGTCTGGCTGGCTATACTTCTGTGTCTTCTGCCTAATAGTAAAAGTAAGAAAAGACACTGATCAGGATGTGAGTCATCCCTAACTATCTTCCTTACTCTGCTGAAACAATGAGATATGGCAATGTCATCCAGTGGTATTAGGGGCCAACCAATGGTTTCTTGTGCCGAATGTATCATTCTCTGTAGTGTGTTCCTATCCGCAGCTGTTAAACCAGTATACAATACTGTTATACAGTATATGAGGACGCTTTCTATCGTGGATCATCAGCCATTGTTCCACCTTATTTTTCTGCAGGACTCTAAGGAAATGAAGTATCTGTTGAGCCTTCCTAACTACCAGGGATGTGTTGTTTTTCCAAGTGAGGTCTTGACTAATAAGCACTCCCAAGAATTTAAAAGAGGAAAGCCTCTCCACACAATCCTGCAGGTAGAGACTAGTTTTTGCCTATTCAGTCCATTTTAGCACCAGGAGCTCAAAGGCGCAGTGTCTCATTGTAAGCACAGGCAAGGTGCTTTGAAACACCTGGAATGGGCATCATAATGGTAAGTATTATCATATTATCATTCCTGCAACCACACAAATCACAGGAACCCTCACAACAAAACACTGTATCTCATAATATTGTTCCTTGGTCATGTACACTGCTAAAAAGTGTCAGCTTTGGAAGCCATATTCCATGCTGTCACATAGCCTGAGCAGTTGGGAGGGGGGTGATTTCAACTGAGTAGTTATAAGTAGACAAAATAAAATTCTTTCTTTAGTTCCAGGTTATTAAGTGTGGCACAGCAGAGAAAAAGGATCTTTCACTGGGACAGATCGTGATTGGTCCATGTGATGTGATGATGGGAGAAAAGGGGATGGATTGTAGTTTGGGACATTGTGGGAAGTCCAAGAAACTTTAGTTTTGAGATTCCACAGATGTGCCAGGTGCTATTCTAATAAAGGTACTTTTGAGATTACGCTTGTCTCGGAGTTATTAATTGGAATGGAGGTTTGCTGGAATGCTGACAAAAAGTTTGCAATTTTTGAACAATTTTTGAAAGCTGTAATTTCCATCATGAGTTCAGTACAGATACTAGTTCACACTTACCAAATGCCTTGCTGAATGACCATGCAAAATTATGACAGTGTTTTTTAAAAACAACAACCATTAAGAGAGTTAATTGGAAAGGCAGAAATAAAATTGTAAAGTCATCTAATGCTTTGCTTAACAACTGTGATGCATCATCTAACAATTTAAGAGTTGCTGGTCCCAGTTATCAGCGATAAGCAAGGACTATCAGTAGTCTTAATCAAGACAGGAAGCTGCATCAAGAATAAAGGTTATATTTGCTTTAACTTTCAATCGTTTAAATTGTTTAATTTCTATCTGTCCCCCACTGAAGTTAACTAGTTTGAAAGTATAATAAATAAAGATAAAAGTGATGTCAAAGATAGTTCCTTCTATATATGGGTAAAAAGTGTACAGTTTTCTTTAACACTGAACATGAACTTTTTCATTCTAATGTTTAGTAGAAAGCCTATAAATGTAAAAACATTGGTCTCTGGAGTTTCTCTGACAGAACTGGTATTAAGAAGGTGCTAAGGTATCTCATTTATTAAGTAACATTCACATTATTTAAGTCCAATTGTGCCATTACTCTTCAGGGAAAATCATTTCTAGTCAATTTCACCACCATATCATGAGTCATAAAAGTTCTTTATCTAAAAAGTTAAAGAATATTAAATTCTTCTCCCTTCCCACCCACCCCAAAGAAGTTGTGTTTGTGTTACTGTAGATTTGGGGTTCTGATTGTTTGACTTATTCTATGACTATGCAAAACTTTTAATTTAACTTGATTTCAATGATACTTAAGCAAATATTTGTGAATACCCACCCCTCTGTTTCTAGACTTTTACTTTTTCTTCTTTCCTAAGGGAAAAAAACAAGAAGAGACTTCATGGATTCCAACACCTTTGTTAAATATCTGATCCATACTCCAACAAGCACGCTACTTTCCATCAACTAGTTTGCTCAGCAGATCACTTCATTGTGTCTTGCTTTTTCTTGCTATATTCTCCAACTGCATATGCCTTCTCCTTAATGTACACCGTATTGCCAGTCCACATACCATATACAAATAACTCTATAAATATCCAATAATTTCCTTGTCTGTTATTTGATGTTTCTGCCCTTTTATGTTTACAGCTAGAAGACAGACAAAAGTTCTTGGTGTCTGATTTTCATCCACAGGGGAAAAGAGTGCACCATCAAAGTTCACCAGGGCAACTTAGTCTGTCTAATGGGCTGTAGGAATTGTTGTGATTCACCAGCAGCCTGTGCAGATGGCAGTAGAATCAGACTGTGGGGAAGAATGAGGACCAGTCAGGGAGTCTGGAGAGGACTCGGATGAGGGTCCTGCATCTGATGCAGAAATGGAGCCAGGATCTTCTGGGAGTGGGTGCTGACTCCAGAGTTTCCAGAGTTTGGCAGCAGTGAGGCTGAGGAACAATGGGAGTCTGTTTCCAGTGCATGTGTGCACAGAGCTGATAGCAGGCAAAAGCACCTGAGACAAAAGGAGCAAGTTGGGAGGAAGGCTTGGAGATGATTGCTCCTCCCATAAGGTATAAATGACAGGCAAAGGTGAAGAAACCTTTGTAGGAAGCAAAGTTATTCATTCTGTTTGGATTAATCCTTGAAGCTCTGTGTGGATTTTGTGGTTTTTTATAATTCATTTGGCACTCTAGTTGTTGGCAGCAATTCAAAGGAAAGAATGGTGGGTACTTATCTTGAAGGGACTGTTTGAGACTCATTACTAGCTGGGAATGAAAACAATTCCAAATGCAGGTGAAAAGCATGAAAGCATAAATACAAGAGATGATTCCACCAGACTGTCAATCATTTGGAAGCCTGCACTCTCAAATAGAAAGATCTCCACACCACAAAGCCAGGCAAACACCTGAGCACAAACAGACTCCCCTTGATACCTCCAGCTCAAACACACCCCAACCAGGCACCCAGATGAAACCTAGCTTCCTAATAGATAATAGCCATCCTTTCACGCGAAGCCAAGCTGCACTGAAAGCCTCCAATACAGGAAGACAGTGTTGCCAGCCAATCAAAGCCACAAAACAGACAGAAGAGAAACAGAAACACCAATCAAACAAACTCCAAGTCCAATAAACACAGACCAATCAGGATGTAGAAAAAAACATCTGGCACAGCAGTAGGCTAGCCTCAAATTTAAAACCAACGGCTGTGATAGCCTGACCCACATACAAACTCAATACAGAAGCCTGATGATGGCAGATGAGATTCTGCTGAAACGTTGCTACAACTTTAAAGCACTACAACGATGTGGGATAATACCCGAAGGAAGCTGAACAGCACACATGTAAGTACCCGAAAAAAGCATTATAATAATATACTATATATATATATATATAGTATATATGCTGTTCAGCTTGTTCGTGAATTATCCCACGTCATTGTAGTTGTGCTTTTTAAGTTGTAGCAACGTTTCGCAGAATCTCATCTGCCATCATCAGGCTTCTGTATTGTGTTATATACAGAATTGTTGATAATACACAATACAGAAGCCTGTTTGATGGCAGATGAGATTCTGCTGAAACGTTCTACAACTTTAAAAGCACAACTATAATACCGTGGGGAAATACCCGAACAAAGCTGAAATACCATACATATAGATATAGATTATAGATATAGATATAGATATAGATATATAGATATAGATATACATAGATAATATACATATACATATACATATACATATACATATACATATACATACATACATACATACCTACATACATACATACATATATACATTTCGGCAGAATCTCATCTGCCATCATCAGGCATACTCAATCAGGTATTGAGGTCGTATTTAAAACTGAAACGGCTGTGATAGCCTGACTCACAGACGAACTCAATACAGAAGCCTGATGGCAAATGAGATTCTGCCGAAACATTGCTACCAAACTTAAAAAGCACAACTACAATGACGTGGGATAATACCCGAAGGAAGCTGAACTGCATACATGTAAGTACCCACAAATTTTAAAGGCACAAAGACAGGTAGAGAAGAGTTTAAAAATTAGACTTAGATAATATGATTGAAGCCATTTTTTTTGCCCCTCCAATGATCTAGAATCATCAAATCAATGCAAGAAGATTTAAGATTAATAAAAGAAACTTCTTCACACAATTAACAACTAAACTTTGGGTTTCTCTCCTTTCAGTATGCTGATGGACATCAATTTAGTTCATTTTTATAAAATAAACGAGATGAATTCTTTGCAGATCAGGATATTAATTATTATTACTGTTCATAGCTATTTATTACATTCTAAATCTGAAGCAGGATACCTTCAATATCAAGTACCAGCAGCAATGAAAAAAACATCAGTTACTGTTTTTGTCCATGCTGGAGAGCATCTTGAAAGTATTGATCTGGCCTGTGGGACAAAGAATTTCAGACAAAATTGACCATTCTGGCCTGATCTGGAATTAATCTTCCTACCTCTTAGCAGACATTCATCAGAGGCCTGGTCTCAATATCCATTTTTGAAAGCAAGTTTTTAAAAGTATAATGGATCATAATGGATGTTTGAGCATTAATAGCCACTGTGTATGATCATACTGGACCAAATTTATTGAGATACATGAAAAATGTTGGTTTATTTGGTGGCCAAATAAATATTTTATATTATTGCTAGATAGGGATGGGGACACCAAAGGCCCATTTTTTATTTACTATATTTTTAAGCAACATGGAAATGGTCATGCACTCACAGAAGCTCTATTTTGGGGTTTGCTTATATTACCATAAGATTTTCTTTCTTGCTGAATTAATCCACTCATCCTGGAGGAATTAAAAGCTAAAAAAATATCTATGTTGTGCTCTTGTCTACTCCATCCATACTTTCATACTACATTTGAGAAAGGATAAAGAAGAGTATGCAGTTGTGAATAACCTTGGATAACAACTGATGACAAGTCAGGTTTATTACCACTCTACCCAAACCTCTCAGTCGTGGTTTCTTCCACTTCTAAATAATAGAGCATTTCCAATTTGGGAGAGTGAAGGATACATTTTCTAAATCTCTGTGTTTTCAATCTATTACTCCATCCCTATTTAAAATAAAAGCTCTTAATTGTAATGATGCCTTAAAAAATCCCCCAAAAGGTATTGTGTAAAGAGGCAGTAGATAATAACTACATGCAGGAAGGAAACAGGAAGTCAGTAAGCATTAAATCAATAGAAAGACAGCTGCTAGATTATTTTAAATGGAATCATTTACTTCTGGCTGGTATTTGTACCATCCCATGCATACCAATAGCCTCACAGTCATATTCTTGAATTTACAAAGAAAGAAATTCATGTCCGCAAGTAGAGATCAGCTCATTCCAAATAATAGTGACTAAATTATAGATGCCTAAATCTTGACTCACTCCTGAGCAGCTTGGAGCTCGTGGATGGATGGAAGAGGATTTTTGATGTATATATGATCATCATGCTGAGATATTATTTTGGTTTGAATGACTTTAGCTCCAAGAAAGCTGCTTTATTCAATAGGTACAAAATTTGGTTGTATCCAATGATGAATTTTCAATAACAGAAAGCTCTTAAGATCACACAAAAGGCTCTGTGGGAATAGAAAAGAATACAACCAATATAGCAATGCGCTTATATAAATCTAAGGTAAGACCAAACTTGGAGTTATGTACATTTTTGATTCCCAGGCATTAGGAAGGATATTGTAAAACTTTCAAAAGAGTAGAAAAGGGAAAACAAAGTACAATTCTCCTACAAGAAAAGATAGCTACCGGGAAGAGAAGGAAGGAGATAAGGAAGGAGGGAGGGGGAGGGAGGGAGGGGAGAGAGAAAGAGAGAGAGAAAAAATTGCATTGATAAAACCTAGCATGCTATGAAAAGAATGAATTCAAATGTTTTTACTCCTCCCATTCAGGGTTTTATTCCTCCCATTCAGAATGACCATTCAGGGTCATCAATTGAAAATAAATTCAGAGCAGCTAAAAGGAAGTACTTTTTTCCAAGTTTACCATGGCTAAACTATGAAATATGTTATGATCAATTACAGTGAGATCTCTCTCAGTTTAGACAGATAGATTTGAAAGGAGACTAGACCAATTCAGGGGGATGGCTGAATATGACATCCAGAATCACATGAAATATTTTTTAAATGCCAGCTTCCAGGAGAGAGTTGTCATCTTCTTGTCCAAGTTTGGAAGATTCCTCTGTATACCTGGTGACCACTGTGTGATACTGGATTATGGTACTTGTTCTATATTAGCATACTTGTAATACCATTTCCTGATTGATCCACAAATACTACATTGTGATTGGTTCTTCAAGCTACGGTGATTGGTCCACAATTGCCGCCCTGTGATTGGTTCGCCTGAGTGGAGGGAGATTCGAGGAGCCGTCTTTGGCCGCGAGCAGCCGCTATAAAAGAGGCTGCCACTGCTCTGCAGTCAGACTGATTCCAGGAACCAAATAAAGAGCTGAAAGTCACACTGGTCTCGCGTCTCTTTTTCCCCACGACCTAACACTGGCGACGAGGATGGGATTCTGAGACAAAGGAGACCAGCTGAGCACAAAAACCGAGAAGAAGATGACATGGCCGGCAACAATGCACCACCTACACCATTCAACCCAGCGACGGAGGACTGGGAATCGTACACCGACAGATTCCTAATGTTCCTCGAGAGCAATGAGTTACAGAGGATCTCAGACAACAGGAAGAGAGCCATGTTCCTGACACACTGTGGGCCCACAGTGTTCAACGATGGCCAAGGGCTTGGTAAACCTGAAGTGTAAAGCAAATGCCTGGCCAGATTTGGACAGAATTACTGAGGGCCCATTATGCGCCGACCATTTCCAGCCTAATCTGGAGACATGAATTCTATAAACGGGAAACAGAAAGAAGGTTGAAAACATCAGGGATTTCATAGTGGCTTCTACAGGGAATTGGAGGGGCGTGCAAATTTTCCCTCAACATGGATGAAAGCCATAGAGACTGCGTGGTCCTTGGACTGATAGACCTCAACCTTGGAGAGCTGACTGATGATCCAACCAAAACATACAGTCACCGAGGCCAATCGCTGAGGCCATGGCCAGCTGAAGCCACGAAAAAATCAGCAGCCACCATGCCAGCTAATGAATACGGCAATCGCCAGGAAACACTGGCAGAGACAAGCCAACCTCAGTAGAAGAAACAGAGGCACTCACAAGACCACCACTATGCACCATGAGTGGACATTGAGGGTCCTTATCCGGACTGACGAAGAAGGAAAGAAGAAATACACAGACTCCAATTGAGAACGAAAAGATGGGAGAGGAGAGAAAATAAAGTCGGGTTTCAGTGCGGCCGGGTGCGGAGGAGACGCACCCCCATTCGGTGCCATTTCCTCCTCGTGTGGTTTTGCCGCACTGCGAGAGATGGGGAACATATAGCAAGGGTCTGCCGGAACCGAAAGTAACTAACAGCCCCAACCGAAGAGACGCACTGCCCCCAGAATGAGAGAAAGACAGGCAGGGAGCCATTGGAGCGAGAAACAGAAACAACGGCTCAACGAAGCCTACCGGAAGGAAGAGACACACCAAAACAATAACCATTGGGATTCCGAGCACAAACGATACCCAAAAGGTATATGCACATGAGTCAACATCGAGGGCAACAATGCAAAATGGAGGTAGGACTCCCAGCTTCAATACCTGTCTATGGTATCATGGAACACACTTAAGAGACTGATACATAGCGCATATGAGAAGGAACAAGAAGAGCCAAAAACTGACGGCCTGAAAGACTACCAAGGGAACCAGGATCCCACTAGTCGCACTCAGACATTTCCAAAGTTAAATTCAGAAAGCACATGGAAATTCTTTCCATTAACGATAGTACACCAGACTGCTCAAGCCTACTAAGACTGAATGGTTTCGCAGCCCCTTGGGAATCGGAGTGACAGAATTAGCAGCGTCACCGAAACAGATTGGGAGAGAGCCCGATGAAGGGGATTTCCCAGGGTGTGTTCGATGGGAAAACCTAGGCAAGTACCGAGGGTCCCCTATATCATTTAATTTGAACCCAAACATAGCCCTAATCAGGTTAAAGGCAAGGCGAGTTTCCTTTCCGGCATTAAAACCAAGATCGATGAGCAATTGGATAAACTCATGCAACAAGAGGGTATGGAACAAATAGACCACAAGGTGAGAAACCCCAATTGTGACTCCTGCCAGTAAAAACCAGATTGGGTCCATGCAATCTGCGGAGACTATAAGGCCAACCCTCAACCACGCGCTAAACAACAAAGCGCAACCCCATTCCAGTTGGTAAACATCTGCTACACTCGTTGGGGGGAGGAAGATCTTCCGTGAAGCTCGACCTTGCACAAGCCTTCCAGCAATTGGGTCGGTCGACCCTGAAAACAGCAAGGCACAAACAATTGTTACTCACAGGGGGGCATTCAGATGCAAAAGACTGCAATTTTGGTGTCAGTGTGGCCGCCAGAGGTGTTCCAAAGCTTGAATTGGAGCACTTATTCAAGGAAATAAAGGGGGTGGTTCCATACTTCGATGATGTTGCTGGATCAGCTAGTGACAAGAAACAATGGAAAGCCACCTCAGGGAAGTCTTGTACAAACATTTCAAAGAGGTGGGACTCAAAGTAAAAAAGAAAAAAATGCCAGCACTCCTAAAGCTGAATTCCTAGGGTACCTATAGATAAAGGAAAGGAACCCCCCACGAGAACAGAAAATCAAAGCAATAAAAGAAGCTCCTGACCCAAAAAATAAAACAGACCCTACAAGCAATTTTTGGGACTCCTTAACTTCTACAATGTCTTCTGCCACAGAAGCAATGAACAGCAGAACCATTAACACAAGATTGCTGGATATAGACAGCTACCTGGCCCTGGGGATGAATGAGAAGAAGCCGCGTTCCAGGAAAAAAGACTTGCTGACAATCCGAATCTGTGTTAATTCAATACAAGCGAAACCTTGGCATCTGACCACTCACCTGCCGACGCATACCGTTCGACGTCAGAGCTGTACTCAGCACACACTTAGTATGGGCGAGAAGCCCCGATCGCGTTCTATTCCAAAATGCTATCTAAAGCAGAAAGAAACTACAAGCCAATGGACAGAAGAGGTGCTAGCAGCAATAACTGGAGTCCAAGCGATTCCATGAATACCTCTATGGAAGGACTTTCTCACTAATTGCAGACCACAAGCCACTCTTGGGAATACTCAGAGGAAACAAAGGCACCCAAACATACTTGTCACAACGATGAACGAAGGTGGTCCCAAGTTCTTGGCCGCATACAATTACAAATTAATCCACAAGCCAGGAAAGGACATATCACAGTGCGGATGCCATGAGCCGTTTCTCCCTGCCTGACTGGAAAGTGACCGGCACAATCAATAAACACACGCTACAAATTGAGACATGTAACGGACACCTACCATAACGGCAGCGGACATTGCAAGAAACCGCAAGAGACAAAAGATGGCATGGATTTTAAACTGGTAGGAAGAGAGTGGCCAGAAATGAGATGGACGAGACTATTTAAACCGTTCTGGAAACAGACAGAACAAGAACTCTCAATTTTAAAAGTTTTGTATACTATGGGGGGATGAGGTAGTCTACCAAGAAAATTCCAAGAACAAGTACTGTATATCTTGCACGAAGACACCCGGGTATTGTATGAATGAAATTCCTGGCCAGGAGTTTATGTACTGGTGGCCAGGGATGGATAGGATATTGGGAGATGGGTGGAAACATGCACACGAGTGCAAAAATTCCAGACACAACAACCCCTGCTGCACTGTGCCTCGACTGGGAAACACCGAGGGGACCCTGGTCGAGAATACACATAGATTTCGCAGGGCTGACAAAAGGAAACCCATTTTTAATATAGTAGACGCTTACTCAAATGGTTGGAGGTAAGCGTTATAAACTCCAACAACAACAGAAGCCGTCATCAGACAGCCGAGGCAGCTGTTCGCACAACAAGGGTGCTGGACCCCATTGGTTTCAGACAATAGCCGCAGTTCATGCTTGACATTTGAAAAAGTTCCTTGCCGGAACACGGCATAATGCTTGCCTTGACAGCACCCGGTCGGTCGGCTACAAATGGGTAGGCGAACACATGGTCTGGTATAGAAAAAGAGACTATAGAGAAACTAGACACAAGGGACATATAAGAAAAAAATCTACAAACTGCGAACAATACAACACATCACACCTAACACAACGAATAAAAGCCCAGCAGAACTATTGATGGGTAGGAAATTAAGATCGCTCCTAGATAGATTACACCTCACTTTACAGCCTTGAAAAACAGCAGACTCCTCTAGTAAACACGGCACATTTGGAACAGGGGAACCTGGTCTATCGCAAAAAATCTCATGGCACCCACTTTTGATTACGCGCAACAATAACGCAAGAACAAGACCCGGTATAAGACTAGAAGCAAGGACAGAAGAGCTGGAGGAAACACATAGATCAACTGAGATCACAAACACTAGAAAAAAACACTAAGAAAGAAAAGAAAACCCATGTGGGAAGAAAAAGAACACACCAACATCGGTGTACGCTTGAGGGCTGATACATACTGGTAGTTCGCTCGCGCTAAAGATGAGCAAGTGTGGTTACTTGATGTGGTTGGGTGATTGGCGAACTTATCTATCGAGAGCGTCAAAGGAACTCAACGAGCTAGGCAAAGCAATTAAAAATAATAATGACGAGATAGAGGGCGATGCTCTATGAGAGACACGACTCACTGAAGAATAGGATAGAAATGCTCAGTCGCGTTAGCTACATCTTAGATTATATGGAGACCCAGTTATGAGACATGACCCACTCGCAGATCGCGCCAACGCAAATGCGCGACGAGATCCAGTTTTCCTAGAGAAATATATATAAGCGCACAGATAGTACTATTACTCGTGAGCACTGGCATCTTTGGTAGAGAGGAACAGGCAGTGGGAAAACCAACACGAAGCCAACTCCGCAAGGAGCATGCAGCCGAGCCAACTCTACCAGTCCAGATAGGCCGGGCGGGAGCGGCATGGCTGACTCCACCTTCCAGGAGGTTCCATGGAGAAGGATGGGAGAAACAGCGATCCCGTCCAAACCGGCTGAAGACAACAATGCAACTGAGCTGCGCAGGTCAAGTAGACACCATAAAAGCTCCGCCTACTTACGTGACTACGTAACGTAGGTTGGACTAAACCAAGTGGGGAGGGGTGTTCTATACTAGCATACTTGTCATACCGTTTCCTGATTGGTCCACAAATACTACACTGTGATTGGTTCTTCAAGCTATGGTGATTGGTCCACAATTGCCATCCTGTGATTGGTCCGCCTGAGCGGTGGGAGATTCGAGGAGCCGTCATTGGCCTCAAGCTGTGAGCAGCCACTATAAAAAGGTTGCCGCGGCTCCGCAGTCAGACTGATTCCAGGAACCAAATAAAGAGCTGAAAGTCACGCTGGTCCCGCGTCTCTTTTTCCCCGCGACCTAACAGTACTCTCATGCTTAACACAAGGCTAGTAATTCAATATTTGCCATTTCTTCAGACTCACTAGAGTTCTCTAAAGCACACCAATACTGTTCAAGAAAACTCCATTCTTCTCATAGGACAAAATGCCTGCAAGGTTTGGAGGTTCTTAATTGGTGGAAATTGGGTGCCCCAACCTGATGGAGCAGAATTGTGTTCTGATACCAATCTTTTCCCCTGGCAGTGTTGCTCATTCATTCTGATTAATTTGAATAACATCAATTTTGAAATAAAAGCAGTGTTAAAACCAAAAATGTTAAAATTAAATTTCAGATCTTCAGCAAATCCTGCTCAAAAAGATGTAAGTTAAAGCTTCTTTAGAAGCCAAGAAAGTGGTCAGTTCCTGCAAGACAAAAAAGAATGAAATGCTGAATATCTGGAATAGCTACAAATTCTGATATTGTTATATGTATCTGTGGTATTTGCTGGTGAACCTCTTTCAGATGACCTCTGTAAGCCAGGAAAGGAAACATATATAAAAAGATAACTGCCATACAAGATTTTATATCTCTGTTCAGTAATAAAAAGACAGCATATGAAATATTTTAAGGACAGGGGTAAAATGGTATCTTTGTTCTTCCAGAGATCAGCTGAGCTGCTAAATTCTGTATTAATTGGAATTTTTAGAGCCAACACAAAAGCAGCTTCCAAATAGTGCATTAAGGTGCTTGCGTATGGAGATTATCATCACATCCAAAACAATCATAAGTTGTCTTTTTACAAATAGATGCAGCTCTCACACAAGTGAAGCTGATAACGATCTTTTGATCATTGCTACAGTTTTTTTTAAAAAGGGAAAGTACTAAATAATAGTAACCTCATGTGCTTTTTAAGGAGCATATTTCTAAGCAATACCAATTAAATTAACTGAGAGATAGGAACAGAGCCACTGAAAATCTTCCATGTCCAGTTTTTTAGGTAACTCAGAAGATACATTATTGTTTATCAAAAATAAACAATAGTGGAGATCAAGATGAAACAATTTGGAAATCAAGATGAATAGAGTCAGGCTATCTCTGTTGATCCTCGAATAAAGGCAATCCAGGAGACAATCTCCATTTCAGAAACCAGCTTAAATAGACTCAATATGAACCATTTTGGAGTTCTCTAAGCTGCTCTCTGAACTCAGTTTGCAGATATTTGCTACCCTAGAAAATAGTATCTTTAGTGTAAGCATGGAATTTGTTGTCCTCAACATACAACCACAATTTAGTCCAAAATTTTCATTGCTAAGCAAGACAATTGTTAAGTCACTTTTGCCCTATTTTATGACCTTTTTATCATAGTTGTTAAATGAATCATGTGGTCATCAAATTAATCTGACTTTCCTCATTGATTTTACCTGTCAGAAGCCAGCTGGAAAGATGTCATACCCCATCAGAGCCTGACCTTGCAGGGGAAGATGAGCTGGAACTGGAGCCAATGGAGATTGAGGGGGTGGTGTCGTTGGCTTCAGAGGAAGGTAGAGAAGTGCAGGGCCAATTAGGCCAGGACCTTTCAAAATTGGGACAGCTTGTAGGTAGGGAGAAAGGGTGGGCAGGATGACCAAGAGAGGCTAAGCAGTGAACATGAGAGACAGAACTCAGACAATGAGCAAGGACCACACCCTCCTGGTCCTCGAGCACGGAGAGTGGAGAGAAGGCAAGAACAGTGCAAACTGAGCTGACTACTCAGGAGGAAAGCTCCCTGCCCCTCTTCACAAGGCATACCTGGGGACTGAGATAAAAGAAATGCTGTCAGCAGGGGCATTTGTCGTGAACAAATGCTGAATTCATGGAGTGTTGAGTGCCATTGCCGACATTTGAATTTTTCCGGATTCCTTGTGTTCTTTCTGGCTTTCTGGAATAATTACCATGATCCTTTGCTTCCTGAACTACTTGATTTGCCTGCTGGAATTCTTTCTTTGCAGCCATGCTGGATTACTTGCAGCCAGAGGTTGCTGAAAGGGTATGTGAGTGTGGGTGTTCACTTTGCTCTGTAACTTTGCCAGGTACGTGGGAGAGTTTGGGGGAATTTGGAGAAATAAAGGGACAGTTTGAACTGCCAGCTGCCTGTGTTACCTCTGTGCCATGCCCCGAGTTATCACAGAAGTTTACAAATGGTGATTGCATGACCCTGGGACAGTTCAACTGTCCTAAAAACATGACGGTTGCCAAACGGCTGAATTTTGATCACGTGATTATGGGAATGCTGCAATGGACATACAGTAAGCATGAAAACCAGTTCATTGATTAGAATATTGTTTTCTGTCTAACGGTATGCAGTACAAATCAGGTCTATAGATAAAATCTATGCTACCTTTAATTTAGCACCTAACTTACAGTATTCCATTTGTTTGAATAGAGGTTAATATATGTTACATAGATTTAATACAGAAATCTTAAAAACTAAATACATAAGATCTTAAAGATGAAGCTAGTTGCTATATTTGTTTAAACTACTCATATTGCTCAAAGGATCCATTTATTTTCACTGATCTCTCTTTGCCAATATTAAGCATGAACATAAAAACCTGACTTGATTAAATAGCAGTTCAGGACAAACTGTTAAAGCCTTCCATACCAGAAAATTCATCCACTTTCTGAAGAATAAGGATACTTAATCTGAGTCCATTCCAGGCCCTATGTATTACTCTGAATGTCTCCCGAACTCCTTTAGAACTTACTATCAAATTGTAATAATTAATCTGACTATAGGAGAAATTATTAAATACAGAGGGATCATATTAAAAATCTATTTATTCATCAGAGTCAGAATAAATGTTTGTCCCTCCCATTTGGGGAATATGACTATCAAAGCTATAACCACAAAAATTCTTTTGTATTCTCCTCACTACATACTATTTTAAGCCCCGTCACACTGCACCAACGGATGCAAAGAGGATGTAAAACGGACAAAAAAGCTTGCCATCCGTTGGTACAGGCGATGTACTCCTGCCTCCATTTTGGCTTCTCTCTTCCGTCAGCATCCGTCTATTGACGTTTAATGCCGCTCAAGAAGTTATGAGCGTGCTCAAACTTTTGGCGGAGAAATTTTGCATTGTCCGTTCTGTCTCCGCAACGCACCGCAGTCTGTTCTGCATCGTTAACATTGCTATATCGAAGAGAAAAACACATAAAAGCTAAGACAGCCATAAACACAAGAACTAGATAACACAGATACAGAAAAAAAAAAAAAAGAGAGAGAGAAAGAGGAAGAAAGAGAAGCAGAAAGAAAGATACAAAGAATAGCAAGCAGGAAAAAAAAAAAAAGACCGAATAATATAAATAAGAAAAAACATATACGGCAGAGGGGAAAATAATAATCGGATAATTAGGATGTCTAAGAAATGATATTCTAGAGGATGTAAAGAAAGATAGCAAAGGAGAAAACACCTATAAACTAGCCTATAAAAGGGGGAGCCACTCGTACTGCATCTCACTTTCAGACAGAGCCCACACTGTGCAACCTCTGCAGCCTTCATCTGACTCTGCCTAACTCACAGCATCCGTCATGTCAACCGTGGATCGTAACCAGTCTTTTGGCAGCCACATCTTCTGCACAGTGTGAAGCCATCTACAGGCTGTGAATCTACTAGGAAGAAAGGAGGCGGTCAAGAAGTGCTGGGTCCGAAGATGGATTGGGAGAAGAGCAGAGGACGGACTGTACAACAGCTTGGTGGAGTACAGGAACGAAGACACTGGGCATTCCAGAACTTCATGAGGATGCTTCAGCCATGTTTGACGAAGTTGTGCAGCGCCTGACCCAGGTTGACAGAGGCAAAACCGACTTCCAGCCAGCCTGGAAGCCTGGGCTCGAGTGGACTGACTCTGCACCAACTGGCTAGGGACCACCCTACAGGGACAAGCAGCTACGGGCTGGAGGGTGCCGCCACACACACATCAGCCATTGTGGTCAGAGAGTGGTGCAGCCATCATGCAGAAATACCTGCAGAAGGCTCCTCAGTGCCTCACTGCTGAAGGATGGAGAAAGTTCAGAGCAGTGGTCTAGAGGTGCACTTCACACATACAATTGGAGCATAGAATGGAAGAATAAGTGATGGCGAAAGCACCAAAAACAGTCGGAAAAGACTAACATATAAAATTTCATAACAAAGGGATTTTCAGAATCGTTATCTTTGCAATGTGATGCGACTACAAGTTATGTACAATCATGCTTCAGGCAACGGCTATGTTCAGGATGCGCCAGTATACAACACCCGTTCACTCAAGGAGGGCTGGAAGGCAACTCATATGGGCTTTCCAGATCCAGACCCCCTGCCCAACGAACGCAAGATGTGCTACTTCATCATGGGGGATGACGCTTTCTCCTGCAGAACTACCTCATGAAGACCTAAACTTCCACATCATCACAAAACGATAAGAGAAAATTTCAAATACAGGCTGTCAGGGCAAGGCGGGTGGTGGAAAACGCCTTTAGCATCGCCAACAGGTTTCAGGTAATTCTCACCACATGCAACATCGCCAGAGACAGTGAGGAGGAGTGAAGCTTGAATAGCATCTGCACAATCATGCCCACCACCACAAACCGTACCCTGGTACTTCGCAGAACAGGCTCATGGACCTCCAACAAGGCAATGGGGATATTGGAGCCTGGGGAATAGAGGCAAGGATGAACCTGATAGACACTGAGTGGAAAGGACCGAAACAGACCACATGAAGGGAGAAAAGACAGAAACTCCTGAGAACATGTGCAACTCCCCACAGCAGAGAGGCAAGTGGAAGTGGACAAGATAGATAGATGATTAATGGGTGCTTCCTTCAGCCTGTCTCATCACACGGATGAGATTGGGCCATGTATGTTGGGTGGGCTACAATGAACAGGCGTTTAATATAATAGTTTGTGCTTGTAGTTGACATTTTATCTTGTGTGGAATGATCTTTACATTATATTGATATAAAGGGCCATAGGCTGTAGGCACAGGGGGAGGACCATACCTAGTCCCATCAGTCTTGCACTGGAGGCTTATCTATCCCACTGGCTAATCCCTTACCCATCCCCAGGCTATTACCATCCAAAGGTATCCTGCCCCGCACACTGCTATCATTAACCCATCCCACAAGCATGCTCAAAGGTATAAACCATTTTCTAAAAGTTATATTCCACCGATAAGATTTATTAAAAAAAGACAGAAATGAAGTCAAGCTGTGTGAATCAAAGAATTAATTTATTGAACACAAGCTGTAAAACAAAAATGACCCCAAGCTCAAGTGGTCAACATAAACTTCTATCAGATAAGCCCAGCTACGCGTCTCTGGCACTTTAGGCATTGTGCTGTACTCATGGTTGCTCGCAGGTGTGCCCAGACTCAGGGGTGAAAGGGTCCAGTGCTTGGAGGGTGGCTGGTGCCTGGGAGTGCTAGTCTGAGCACCATGGGGGGCTGGCCCTGATCGAAGGAGCAAACCAGGTGCCATGGTTTGTTGAGGGAAAAGCTATCAGAACAGCTGGCCAGTACCGTGATGCTTGAGATGGGTCCTTCCATCTATGCCATGGGTGTGTCCCCAGTACTGTATGAAATGTTTGAGGCGGGCTTGGCTGTGGAGGTGAGGAGGGAGTAGTGTAGTGAGAGCTGTTGGTCTGCAGCTGGTGAGGACTGCTTGTATGGTAGATCGTGGTTGTGGGCTGGGCATCGCTGGTCGTCTGGTGTGCATCTTGGCATGGCTGCGATCAAGGCATCATGAAAGGTGCAACGGTGTTGCCGATGATCTGTGCCTGGACTGGGAAGGCTACTGGGCCTGTGATGGCTCGGACCTCCTGGTAGCGTAGCCCTGGTAGGTGGGGCTGTGGGAAGCCTTGTATGGAGGGACATCCACTGGGTGGATGAGCAGACCTGAGCTGGTGGGAGACGGTTCCTGCCTGCAGTCTGGGTTGTGTGAAGCAGGTCCGTTGATCGGACCTTACAACTACGGTACTGGGGATCCTCCAATGTCCTCAGGGGCTGGTTGACATAGTGAGAAGGGCTTCGGGTTGTGAGGTATGAGGAAGTCCGGTGTGGCCAGCTGAGAGAGGAGATCTATGCTGGTGCCGGCCATGGTGGTCCTCGAATCTCCAGCAGCGACAGTGGTGCATCTGGCCCCTCGTGCTGTCTGGCTCTCTGCCTTTCTCGTGAGGTGGAGCTGTGGGAGGGGGTGGATGCGGCTGAATGACTGTGGTGTGGACTCGTATGTCTCCTTCTTCCCCAGACAAGGGTCCTCACGCAACTCCACCAGGTTACCAAGCCTGATCAGCGGGTTTCCGCAGTGGCACGCTCACTCAGAACCTGGCCTGGATACAAACTAGGACTCCGCCGGAAAGGGACTTGAGCTACTTCAGCCAGGCCTGCCACTGAGAGGAGAGTGGTAGACAGAGGGGCTCCTGGTGGGTCTTCGGGTGGCTGATCTCCCCTCCAGGAAGCCTGACACTTGCCAGATGACGTAGGTATCTTCTGTCCGTCAGCTCCTAACTGTTGGTCTGGCAGATTTTTCTTTAGGTGCAGCTTCCCGTACCAGTGTGATATGTTTCACCAGTCGAGGAGCACTCTCCGAATAGTGTAACCATATTCTCCGCCTCTCTTCCAAGAGCTCAGCTTGCGTTTGGTATGTCTCTGTACAGCTGTGTGTCCTTCTGCCATCACGGATAGTCATCTCTCTAGTCTCAGCTACTCAGCATCCTCATTCATCGTGTTTCCGCCTCCAATGAAGTTTGCTCACCCGTCCTGCAATTAGCCTCTTTCTCCTTTGGCGGAGAAGATGGGCTATCTAGAGGGGCTCCAGGTTGAGGGGCTGCCTTCCAACCAGCAGAGCACAGCCCAAAAAGGAACAGACTAGAAGTGTCAGGAAGTCATCATATATCATTCATACCAGTGGATGATAATCAGCATCATCAGCAGCAGCAGCAGCAGGGATCATCATCATCGCAGCAGCAGCAGCAGGATGCAGCAGGACCGAGGATCAGCAGCAGCAGAGTAATCTACCAGGAGAGCCAGCAGACAGCAGGCGAGGAGCACGGCATGGCCAGAGCACAGAGCAGGACAGGAGCAAGAGCAGGAAAGAGAGTGGAGCAAGGACCAGGAAGAGACAGTACAGAGTACGAGCAAGTTCGGGAGCAAGTGAGAGGAAAGAGCAAAGTCAGGAGCAGTGTACAGGACAGCAAGGACGAGTAGCAGCGCTCAGCAGAGTATGACAGCAGAGCACAGCACAGGAGCAGCTTTTTCAGCAGACTCCACAGAAACGCGAGCCCGAGCAGCCAGAAGCTGGACGCAGAAGAGATCAGGGACAAGGGGGCGGGAGGGTGGCCCTGATCCCTCTTGATGGGATGGCGGCAGGTTGCTGGGAACTTTCGCTCTTCCATGGTTGTGGGGTTTGCTGCTGGCGGGAGGTGGCAGGGGAGGCTGGCAGGACACGCTGGCGGAAGGCTGGCACCAAAGGCTGGGCAGGAGAGCTGGCACCAAGGCTGGCATAGCATGGCACCACGGTTGGACAGGTAAGCTGGCCAAGGCTGGCAGGAGCTGGAGGAAGGCTGGCAGGGATAGGCAGGCAGGCAGGAAAGCTGGCAGCTCGGGCAGGAGACTGGCTGGCTAGGGGAGGCTTGGAAGGCCAGGCATGGCAGCAAGGCTGGAGGCAGCACTGCAGCAAGGCTGGCAGGCGCAGGCAGACCAGCAGGTGGAGGGAGCTGGCCAGGAGGGCTTTGGAGGCAGGCTGGCAGGAAGGCTGGGCAGCACGCTTGCAGGCAGGCTGAGGCAGGAGGCCAGGACTCTTGTATCCTGAGCAAAGTTTTCCTCCGAAATGCTGAGGCACGTGCGAGCTGCTTCCCTTTATATTGCGTGTGGATTGCACAATGCATCCCCCCTGCATGCGCAATTAACGCAGCATTCCGTTGCTTCGTTGTGCTCACTATGGCTTCCGCTCTGATCCCGCTTCATAGTGTGCTATCGCTCTGCATTATCGTTCCATCCGCTCTGCATCCGCTCTGCATCCGCTTCATCTGTTGCACGTCCACTTTGCTGAGGCCCCCCGGAAGCCCTGCGGATGTGCCATCCGCTCCCATCCACTTCTATCCACTAGGCTTCCATTCCGCATCTGCTTTCCATCCGCCCTGCATCCTCCCCGCGTCCGTGTTATCTGCTCTGGTTATTCAAATTTTTGCCCCTTTTGAGAGCGGATAACAACGGAGGGAACATTTTGCTCGTCCGTTGTGTCCGTTTTGCATCCATTGGGCAGTGTGACAGGGCTTTTAGTTCCTATATATTGTCACCAAAAGACATATGTGCAAGTTTAAAAAGGCTCCAAGAGGTTTGGATTGTTCTTTATGTGTTGAGCCTTGCATCTGATAATCAGATCTCTAAAATATATAGTTTTGTCCTTAAGAGAATAGTAACTTCTATTTAGGAAAAGTAGTTCATTACAAATAAACCAGTAGTTAATTTGCCTGACATGTTCACCAAACTTTGCAAATATATATATATATATATTTGCAAATATATTTTTGCAAGAGAGTGCAGGCTTCCAAATGATTGACAGTCTGGTGGAATCATCTCTTCTATTCATGCTTTACCGAAAGCATGAATAGAAGATTTTATTCCACCAGACTGTATAAACACAGAACAATAAACACAGACCAAGACTCCCAACCAATCAGGCTGTAAAAAAAAAACCATTGTGGGACAGCAGTTGGCTAGCCTCAAATTTAAAATTAATGGCTGTGAAAGCCTGACCCACAGACGAACTCAATACAGAAGCCTGATGATGGCAGATGAGATTCTGCTGAAATGTTGCTACAACTTNGTTGCTACAACTTTAAAAGCACTACAATGACGTGGGATAATACCCGAAGGAAGCTGAACAGCACACATGTAAGTACCCGCAAAAATTTAAAAAAACATATGTATATATATACACACACACACACAATATTGAAGATGTTTTTGTGCAGTCAACCTTCTTTCTTATAATACTGTTACAAAGTTAATGCATTATCTTCTCCCAACTGCATATTTGATTCTGTAGTAGCTCTCTCTCTCTCTCTCTCTCTTTTTTAAAATACATTTGCTGCAAGTAACCAAATTGCTAGCTGTTAATAGCGATAGATGTGTAAAACTAGAATGACTAATATTTAGTGTCTTTGTGCTCCAACAACACAAAGGCACTAATATTTAGTGCCTTTGTGCTTCCTTCAGGGGGAAATTGGTTTGTCCTGTTTGAATATAAGCTGACTCCATTACTTTACGCTGTATTGGCAAATGCTTAGTTCAGTAAATAATGCTGAATGTTTCTGCAATGTTTATTTTATTGAGCCATTTTTTCTAATTTAGAGAATTCTTGAATGTATTGTAATTTAATTAGTCTCAGCTTTCTTCAACATTTTTTTCTCTTAGTACAGTTCCATATTTAAAAAAAATATTCATCAATGTTTGCAATATTAAATATGATGCATTCCCCACTGCTGCCTCTTGTCACAATTTTTGGATGGGATTTTAATACTGAATTATTTTTTAACACAGGCTGTAAAATAATTTTCATTTTGAGGACACTGAGAGGGGCTTGAGCACCTTTGAGGGTTTGAGAGCCTGAGGAAACACTGATTTAGGGGCAATTTCAGGACAATTTGTGCAAACATATATACAAACATTTCACTACATGTTGCTCACAAGGAGTCATTAAAAGGCATATAGCAATAGCAATAGCACTTAGACTTATATACTGCTTCGCAGTGCTTTACAGCCCTCTCTAAGCAGTTTACAGAGTCAGCATATTTCCCCCAACAATTTGGGTCCTTATTTTTACCCATCTCAGAAGGATGGAAGGCTGAGTCAACCTTGAGCCTGGTGAGACTTAAACTGCCAAATTGCAGTCAGCTGGCAGTCAGCAGAAGGAGCCTGCAGTATTGCACTCTAACCACTGTGCCACCATGGCATCCATTGATTGACTACAAAGATTCTCCCAAAATGTTGCCTACACAGATAGCCATAAAACATCTTCAGGAGGTCTAACCAGAACATACTACTAGAAGGTGAGGAAGTGGCAGGTCCTCCTCAAAACATCTTCAGAAAACTTGCTAGCAGAGCTCCTGACTCAAATTATAATCAGGGAAAACTCTGTTTTTTGTTTGAAAAGCCCCTCTCTAAATTAGGACTCATTTCTACCATTATTTATCAGAAAGCCGTAGCTATTATTGATAACACAAATCTATACAATTGTTTCAGCTTATTACCTTACTAAATCTTTTCCTAGAATGTTAGAGCTAATTGCACTAATTACTTCACTTTTCCTAATATGATAGTAGTTAACATTAGCTGATACAATTGTCTTTTAGCAATTGTCTTTTAACAATAATCTTCTGATAAGGTTAGCCTTGAAATGATTATCTAGATTCTTTCCAGTCAGGATTCAGGCCTGGATATGGAATGGCAATGGCTGTTTGTTTTTTTTATAATCTCTGACAGGATGGGGATGGCATTTTTCTCAAGCTCAGGGGGGGCTTTAAAAGGAGCAGAAAGAAGTTTCAAAAATTATATTCCAAAAATTATATTGCTTTAAAAAAGGACAAAGAAGGCATGGTGATGTTTTTCAACAGGACAAGCAGCAAATGATGTTTAAGAATTACTTTTGCAATTGAATTAATTTTTAAAATTTATTTGACAAGCTATTCTCCAAAGCACCTGAGGACAGGACAAGAAGCAATGGGTGGAAACTAATCAAGGAGAGAAGCAACTTAGAACTAAGGAGAAATTTCCTGACAGAACAATTAACCAGTGGAACAACTTGCTTCCTGAGGTTGTGAATGCTCCAACACTGGCAGCTTTTAAGAAGAGATTGGATAACCATTTGTTTTTAAATGGTGTAGGGTTTCCTGCCTAAGCAGGGGGTTGGACAAGAAGACAAGATTCCTTCCAACTCTGTTGCTCTGTTCTGTTCTAAAATTCAAAGCATTTCATCTGAGCAAATAAAAATACCATATTAAAACATTGCATAGCTAATTTGTGGGTAAGAAGCATCTCCTGCTGAGCTTATTTGTTGTAATTTTTTTTTTTAAAAGAGTGTGCTTATAATCTAAGGCTCAGATTATAGTGACAATAGAACCAATTTTGTCATGCTTAATCTCTTATACCTTTGGAAATACCTTTGGAAATTATTTTAATGATTTATTTATATTCTGCTTTGTACTAAAACATCTCGCTGGTTAAGAGTAAGAAACAACTTTTGAGCTGAGGTTTTAAAAGCTGTTAAAGTAGCATGGCGGTACATACAAAAGAGGTCCTCTCAAATAGGCTGATTTAAGCCATATAAGGCTTTAAAATTAAACCCTTTGTACTTTGTCTGAAAATGAATTAGACAATTTAAGTACAGGCATAATATCACCTCTTAATATTCTTTCCACAAACAGCTTGGTTGATAAATTTTGTACCAAGTTTCTAGATTAAACATGAAGACAGCCCAGCATGGAGGGCACTGTTAGAAGGAAGCCTGGAGATTATCAGAAGATGTCCCACTCTTTTAAGATTATGATCTTTCAGGAAAGGATGCAAGTGGTGTATTAAATGAAGTTGATAAAACTTCATTTCCTCCAGTCTGAGAAATCAGAGATAAATTTGCGTCCAGAGGCACTGTTCAAAAGGAAAAAAAAGTGATGGAGTCATGCAATGTATTTACTGAAACAATATTAAAAGATAAACATTGATAAGGGTGAAAATAAATACTGTTGTGATATATTTTATGTTAATGGACTAGCATTTGTACAGGTCTTTGTGTCTCTGTGTGTGTATGCCTTCAAGTCAACACTGATTCCTGATTACTTCTGGAACAAGTCCCTGCAGTTTTCTTGGCAATGTTTTCCAGAAGTGGTTTGTCATTGCCTCCTTCTAAGAGCTGAGAAAGAAGATCAGCCCAAGGTCACTCAGTTGATTTTATGCCTAAGGCAGAATTAGAATTCAGAGTCTCTGGTCTCTAGTCTAGTGTTTTAATCACCACACAATTTATTTGTAGAGGAGACTATTTTTATGCAGTGCTGTCCATTTAGTTATTATCCTTTTTGTTCTGTCCGGAAAGAAACGCGTGAGACCGGGTTCCAACAATAAACTCTTTTATTAAACTCACTAGGCACTAGTAACGGAACAACAGCCCAAGCCACGGCAGCCCTTTTTATAGCAGCTTGCCCGTGGCTTGTGGCCAATGACACTGCTTTAACTGTTCCCGCCGTTTGGTGGGCTAACCGGATTGGTTCTCTAACAGCCAATCCGCAAATGGCCTTTTCAGCCAATCAGAATAGGGAACTTGGAGCCTTCCAAGTTCCATACAGAACACTTTTCAAAATTAACTTTAGTAGTAAGAAATGCAGTACAATAATTAATGTTATAAACAAACCAGTAATATTTAGTTTTGAAATCCAAGTGTAAAGAATCATTTGATGAAGACAGGCTTCTAATAAGGCTCACATTGTGTTTTGATTTATCTAAACTAAGAACATGTTTACTTCAGTCTTGATTCCCTCTTGAAAACTGAAACTTCTGCAGAGAAAATTGTAAGCACAGAATTTTTTAGGAAGTTTATCTTCAGTTCAGATCACCTTTCATGTAATTCAATGGAGCAGGAATTATTATGTTTGAAGACTGCATTCTCATCTTCTTCCACAATTGCAATTTTCTAACATCTGAATAGAAATTAAGCTTGCCCACAAATTGCAGCATGTTTTCTTCCTCCAATCTTGGATGAGTGACAAGTTCTACAGCAGGAGGGGAAAAAAGGAATAGGGCAACTCTGATGATCTATAATTCTACAGAGAACATTGATTATAGAGAAAATTCCTTGAAATGAAAATGTTAAGTTCTTGCAAAAGATTTCCTTGAATTCTGTAGAGACAATAAACGGCCAGATGGAGTATACAAGAAATTTGTTTGAAATGTTTTTGAAAAATGTGGGAGTTAAAACAATCAACATCTGTAACTTTTTTCCACTGCATTTTGTTCTGGCTGGAAAACAAAGATAAATTGTAATTTGTGTTAATTTCAGAATCCTGTTGAAGTTGAGTAATTAGAAATCTGTTGAATGTATAATTTGAACCCATCGCTTAAGAGTTTTGCTAAACACTTTTCTCGTGTGATTCCTGCATATACTTTCAGAAGGGGAAAAAAGGACAAAGTATGGATTACAGACCAGTAGTGTATGGTGATTAGTCATTAATCATCACAAGTGTTCCAGAACACACTGGCAGAGAATATACAGAAGAATAATGATTCATGAAGGTCGGAGCATAATGCATAAATGAGACACCCTGCCTTTTGTTAGGTTGCATTTTTCCCTTTAACTGCAATGCAAAACATGAGTAACACAAAATAAATAAATTGATGGCCTAATAAAGAAATAAACTTACTATCCCCTGCATTGAATCAAACACTACCTCTCCAAATTATTGCTTAAATGGCTATCATGCCTAAATACTATCTAATACTAAATACATCATGCCGAAATACTATCATGCCTAAATACTTCCTCTCTCCTGTCTTTAAACTGGGTTTGGATTGGGCAGCTCTTTAAATAAGAGGACTGTCTCTAAAATAGGAAATGTGGGGTTTCAGTAAAATGTTTTAGTCTGCAAATCATTTGTAGAAGATTACAATTGACCTGACCTGGCAAGTTATACAGTATATGACTCTGAAGATGCACTTAGATGTTAGCAATATGATGTTTGCCACTCTGCTAAAAGGGATAGTGAAAGGATAGTGATTTCCATTCTCTCTGCCTTCCAGTTTCTACCTTTTAGTTGGACACCTACACTTTCTCTTCATAAAAGCTGAAAATCCACTCAATTTTGCTTCCAGACTATTTCACATCTCTCTCCAGCCTTGAGGTCCTTTGCACATGTTACCTGCAGGTTAGCTGGCTCAGACTTACTGCCATTCATAGCCGGAGCACCTGACATGGTACAGAGTGCAGATATTGTAGCACACTGGATTTCTAGCTTGAAAACCAGACAGGCCATAGCATAAAAAAAAAATCCAGACTAAAACAAACGTTGTCAAAAAAACCCCCAACCCTATGCTTTTGAGTTTTTTTCTATCTTAGGTGTCCAAATAATTTTAATTTTGACTTGAGGTAAAAATTCCATTTGTGCTTCTACTTTAGAAAAAAAATATGTCTGATACTTTTATAGCCTGAAGGAAGAGGGATCTTTGATTGATTCAGTCTTTTCTCATGTTTTAATGAATTGCCTCAGGCTGACTTAACTTAAGCCATTCTAATAATAGATTCTGCAAATTACTAATCGAAGAAAATGGGTGGGATACGACAGGATTAACTACCGGTTGGGGATTTACGAGCTTCCCTGCCCGCTGTGAGCGGCAGCCTGTTAATCGTCATTAGCATGCTGGGTGCTGAGAAGCAGCCTTTGAAACAGCCTTCTTTTCTTGTTTTTTTTTAACTGCAGCTGTGCCTTGTTCAGCAGCTGAAGTTGAAAAATCAGGAAATAAAGATCAGGTAAGAGCCCGGGTGGACAGGTGGACAAAAACATCAGCAGACATCGAACCAGTTCAATGTCTGCTGCCCTTCAGAGCTGCTGGTTCTACAGAGGTGGACAGAACTGGTAAAAAACCACCCCTGGAAGAAAACTCAATCAAATGAGCTTTAATGAGAATATGTCTGCTCATTATTTTATTTTTGTTTTCTTGGCTGAGAAAATTATTCTTTAAAGATACTAATACAATTACAAATTTTAAAAGAAAACCTTTTCATTTTTCAGTTTATCAAGTAAGCTAAGATCAATGAAAATAAGTTAATTTTGAATCTATCTGAGAAGTGTGATTCTCCTCAAAAACAAAAACAAAGTATAACAGGATCTTTTCCTTGTTAAAAATGTTATTTGCAAACAGAAGAAATATTGTAAACCTGAATTGTTATGACATAGGAGCTTTACAAAACTATGTAAAATAATAAATAAACATTTCTACCTCATTATTTAAATTCTTCTATTTATTTATTTAAAGATTTATATAGCTGCTCATCTTATGTAACATAATTCTGGGTGGCTTACAACAACAATAAAAGCAATAAAAATATAAAACCAACATTTCTTAATGCAATACACTCCTCACATTTACAAACAATGATTAGCCCCCAACCACACACTTGTGCACTCATGCATTCTATTTATCATTCATTCATTTATTCTTGCATTCATTCATTCATTCTTGCTCCTTTGAGAGCAATGTAGCTTAAATTGGAGAAGCTAACAGGGGTGGCAAAATTTGGAGATGAAGCCTTCCATGATATATAGCAGCATTTCATTTGGAGTGTTGAACCGGATAGTACTGGATATTTGCATAATTTACCTCAGATTACAGAGTTACAGGTTACACTGATAAACTGTACATCTATCTATCTATCTATCTATCTATCTATCTATCTATCTATCTATCTATCTATCTATCTATCATCTATCTATCCTCTATTGCTGTATTTTTTTTTACCAAGAAGTATTATGCAAACTTAACAATGTCTCAAGTCAACTGTGGAGATGTAGACTTTCAAAGGGTTTATGATATAATCTGTTACCAAGGGTTCCTGATCAAATTTAGCATTGTGGGGTCAGAAGACAGTTTTCTTTATGATTTAGAATTTGTTGTTTTTTCCCCACAATAGAAAAATGTGTAAATTGAATTCCCTTACAGTTTTGTGCTGAGACTACTGTTATTTATCTTTTCAAAAATTACTTGGAGTTAGAAATGAACTTTGAATGGTGATATTTGCTAATGACACCAAATTGCTAAATGATAAAGTTTCAAAGAGTTTGCAAGAAACTTTAAAAGGATCTTGCGAATTTAATAATGACATTTATTCAGTGTGAAAACTGCAAAATATTGCAATTAGAGCAAAAATTGCAAGCTTATTATTGAAACTTAATGACACTAACTGACCTGATGGGAAACTTCTAATGATCATGAGAAATGGTTGACCCCATGAGAAACTGTTGGGGTTGGGGAAATACTTTCTATGAAGAATCAATAGCATGAAAAATAAAACAATAGTTTGTAATGCTGACAACATATTTATTATATGATTAGACTTTGAACATCGTGTGTGAACCAGGTTACTGTGTTTCTAAAAAGGTGACATAGCTGTGGATGACATATCAACAAAGCCAACAAAAAAGATTAGAGGGTAAAGGACGGATCTTTTATGAAAAAATAATTTCATACAAGGCAAGGAAAATGTAGAAAGAGAGGGTTATTTCTTTCTTAAATATCAGAACTTAGTATCATGTACTTCTGATATTTAACAAAGAAATAAAGTTCTCTGTCTACATTTTCCTTGCCATGTATGAAATTATTTTTTCATAAAAGATGCGTGCTTTACCCTCTAATCATTTTTGTTGGCATGCCTTGTTGGCATGGAGTGCTAATCACAAGGCAAATTTCTGAGGAAATGGTCTTTTTATTTTGACTCACCAAAGTAATAAGATGACAATTTCAAATTATATAATATTGCACTGTTAGTTTTTTTAAAATACATTTATTTGAAACTTTTCACAAAAGATGTAATATATATGTATTAAGGAGAAACTTCCTAACAGTAAGGACAGTGGAACAGCTTGCGTTCAGAAGTTGTAGGTGCTTCATCATTTATGGTTTTCAAGAAATGCTTGGACAGCCATCTGTCTGAATTGGTATAGGGTCTCCTGGTTGGACTAGAAAACCACCCTTGGACTAGAGGTCCCTTCCAGCTCTGTTCTGATTGATTGATGTTATTCATTAATGACTGTGGAAAATAATTCAAGGTAAAGTATTACACCTAATACTCCCAGATGCACTCTGTATATCTTTACTAAGAGGACAAAAATACTGATATTTACCTAGATTCTTTACTGCTTGTTTGTATAATTTGCTTAAAACAATATTGTACTGTTATGCCTCGGGGGGATTTGATTCCCTGTGGTCTTAAAAGATAGAGAAAAGAGACAGTGGCTATTTTTTGGCATGTTTTTATTCTCTACAATATGAAAAATAGCCTAATAGAAAAATAATAGATACATCCAAAATGAATAAATTAACATGACATGGCTGTTGCCAAGCATGATCTTCCTGGTTTCCCTTGGCAAGCAGTGGGATAAGAGACTATTCAGGCAGTTCTAATAAACCATAAGAAGAAGCCATGACAAACCCAAACTAAGGGCTGAGGGAAAAGAAATAAATCCCTTAAGGTCCACTTTATAGTGCAAATTGGCATTTAGTATAAAAGCCCTTGATGTCACCTGTGAAAATTTGGCTTTCATCTGTTGGAAGAGCCTGTTAGACATTTATATATATATATATATATATATATATGTTTTTTTAAGTTTTCGCGGGTACTTACATGTATGCTGTTCAGCTTCCTTCAGGTATTATCCCACGTCATTGTAGTTGTGCTTTTAAAGTTGTAGCAATGTTTCGGCAGAATCTCATCTGCCATCATCAGGCTTCTGCATTGAGTTCATCTGTATTGAGTTGGTCTTATATATATATAAAAGATTAATTTATTGATTTGCAAGCCTCAGCATTTAAAAAAAATACTTTTAGGCATGATATATTTTTAGAAATATTTAAAAGAAAGAATACAGAAATGGGGACAGCAAAAAATGCAAATAAATGCTTGTGAAACACAGGTCCTGCTATTTTCAATTCATGCTTATTATCAGAAAGAGAAAGAGCTCCTACCTACTTGTGTGTGACATTTTTTGAAATATTTGTCTCTCAACTTTCCCTTGATGAATTTCTTCAAGTATTTTAGACTGTTTTATCTATATAAAGATATTGTGGGCTAAAATATAGTGATTGTATGTGCCAGTGGATCTTAAATAACTTCAATAGTAAATACTGTTCCTTCTTTTAGAAGAATGGATAATGGGCTTCTGGTGGTTTAATACTACATCCTGCTGTAGTGATTCTAATTTTCTGTTTAAATTTAAAAAAGGACCAAGATGTCATGAGAGAAAAAAAAGATAGAGGAACTTGTCAAAACCAATTCATCACTTTTAAATGACTGAGAAAAATTGGAATGATTAAAATAAATGTTTGCTCAGAAACTAAAATTATAGCCTCAAGTAAGTTCTTTGAGCTAATTCAGCTCAAAATGTAAGGATCAAATAATCAGTGTGGACAAGATTTAATTTTTAAAATTGACAGATGTCAAAATCTGTCATTTGATTGAATTTGTTCTGCATTTTGCTATCAATTGGCTTTGACTTTTTCTTTTCTCTGTGTTACAGTTGTTCTGTCCTCACTACAAATTACCCTGTGTGCAGCTTGACATGCAGCTAAACCTACCTGTCCTCCAATAAACAGATGGCATGTGTAGATCTAGGTTCTTTATTAAAGGAACAGGATGGGTGAAACTGGGAAAAATACAAAAGTATACAGTGAGAACCCAAACACAAAATATGTGGTGCTGAATTGCTGGCGAGCATAACAATGAACAAATACTGACAAATTTCAATCTCAAAAGTGATGCTGTGTATATGGAAGGTGGAATTTTGTCCTGAGATGAACGTGGATTAGACTGGATTTTTTCTGGTCCTCAGAATTCTAAAAGAAATAGAGTCTTGCTTCTCAGGATGCACTTGTTTTTAGAATAGGAGTTAATGGGAAGCAGGAGTGTCAAACTCTCCACCCATGGGCCAGATGCGTCACATGCTGGTCCCGCCCCTGCCCAGTTTAGCAAAAGGGAAAAAAGTCCCAATACATCATGTGACAATGCCGTGATGACGCAACTTTTAATACCCCGTCTTAAAAGGTCAGATCAGTTTCCAAACAATAAAGATTGGTATTTTGCTCCAGCCACTAGATGGGGCCAAACAACAACAGTATATATACAAATTATATGCTGAGGGGCATGACAATAGCAATAAAACAGAACAACAACAACAAAAAACCAACAACACAAACAAATCTGAAGGTCATCATCTTAAGCAGAACTTAATTGGTTCCTTGTTTCGATTTCTTGCCAGTCAGTCTGTTCAGATAAATTAATTTGTACATAGAAGAGTAATTGTTTAATAATTCTGTTCATTTGAATGCTCTGGTTAGTGTGTTACATAATTTCATTTCTCTTTTGAGAGTGATATACACTTGCTCAAGGCTTCTAATAGAAGGTAATAACTGAACTAGAACATCTACAGGTGAAACTCGAAAAATTAGAGTATCGTGCAAAAGTTCATTTATTTCAGTAATGCAACTTAAAAGGTGAAATTAATATATGAGATAGATTCATTACATGCAAA
>BHFT01000090.1:0-172878 GCA_004320025.1 Laticauda laticaudata | reverse complement strand
CCCGCCCCGCCCCCCGGCCCGCCCCCCGGCGGCTCAGCCCAATCCCCGGCCGCCGCCGCCGCCCCCAGCAAATCTCCCCGGGCAAAAGGGGGCACCGCCAGAGACCATCCCCACCCGGTTGGCTGGCTGGTTCTTTCTTTCTTTCTAGCTCTTTCCTTTCTTTTTCTCTTTTTCTTTCTTTCTAACTCTTTCCTTTCTCTCTTTTTCTTTCTTTCCTTTCTTTTCCTNGTTCTTCCTTTCTAGCTCTTTTCTCTCTTTTTTTCTTTCTCTTGTTCTTCCCTCTTTCTCCCCCTCTCTCTTTTCTCTTTCTCCCCCTCCCTCTCTTTCTTTCTCTCCTCCCTAAAAATGAAATTTTACAAGGTGCGCCTCTGCAACCAACTGGCTGCTCCTTGCTCGCCTCTGTGGGACAGGACATCTCAGCCCTGTGGTGCCGAAGCTTGTGGCTGGATTTTTGACTTGAGCCAAAAAGGCAGAGGGCTTTTCTTTCTTTCTTTCTTTCTTTCTTTCTTTCTTTCTTTCTTTCTTTCTTTCTTTCTCTTTCTCTCTCTTTCTTTCTTTCCTTCTGTCTTTCTGTCTTTCTTGCTTGCTTGCTTGCTTTTTATTTCTCTTCTTTCTTTCTCTCTCTCTGTCTCTTTCTCCATCTCTCTCTCTCTCCTGCTGCCCCTGTTGCTTTTCTGCCTCTTAAAAGGTTCTTTCCCTTTCTTTGCTTGGGGGTCTAGGGACATTCTCCGTTATCTAGGTCAATGGTTGCTTTTTTTTTTCAAGAGACAACCAGACTGGACTTCGTTGGTTTTTCCTTGAAGACGTTTCGCTTCTCATCCAAGAAGCTTCTTCAGCTTCTTTGCCTGGAAAAAGCACCAAGAATGAACTAGGCTAGGGAAATGGGTGGCTGCCCCAATTTGGTGGGAAGCGGAGCAGCGCTTAAAGGAAGAACAATGGAAGAAGGGTATACCTCTTCTCAAAAAAGGCAGGTGCGGGGAGATGGGACCCCAAGGACCTTGCCTGGGGTCCCTTCAGCAGTCTGGGAGCAGTGAGGCCATCATCTCCAAATGAGGCCCAAAGAAAGGGGGACCACAGATTTGCCAAGTGCTCAAAGTTTTTTTAAAATCAGGTGCTTCTTAACCCTTCCCAAAATAAGAGGAACTGACTCCTCCCACTTTAGATCATTGCAGTGGTGGGATTCAAATTTTTTAAATACCAGTTCTGTGGGCGTGGCTTGGTGGGCGTGGCAGGGAAAGGATACTGCAAAATCCCCATTCCCTCCCCACCCCACTAACCTGCTTTCCAGCTCTGTTCTCCTGTGCAGGGCAACCAAAGGAGACCCAGCCGATCAGCTGGGACTTGAGAGGCAGAAAATAGATGGTGGGGTGGGGCTACTCAAAATTCCGCTACTGGTTCTCCAGAACTGATCAGAACTGGTTGAATACCACCTCTGGGTCATTGCTCCACTCCCTGAAGCCCCACTCAACTTCCCAATTAAATGCAGTCATTGGCCATCAAATGTTGCCCATGGGATAGGGAGCTGGGAACCCCCCTATTTTGCCAAGAAGGTTTTTCCAGTGTCCAGAGGGAGGAAGGAAAGGGAAAGAAAGAAAGAAGAAAACAAGGAAGGGAGGGAGGGAAGAAGCACTGATGTTATCAAATTTGGGTAATGAAACGTCTGCAAAACAAGCTCAGAGAGCACCAAGGACCTTTCAAAGAGAGGTTTCTTTTCATGTCTTTTTGGGCTGTCAACTTTTACTTTGACTAACATTCAAAAATTCTTTGCAAAGGCGGATTATATCTGGATTAGGGTTAAAGTATCTGCACCCAGGTATCACCAAGCTGTGGGCACATATGCAGCGGCCCACGGGCTGAAACTGTGCAGCTTCACGCTTTGTAATGCATGCCCCACACACACAAAAAAATCAACTAAGTGCCCCCTCCACAGACTATACATCCTATAGTGCGGCATTTCCTCCACCATCGTGCCACTTTAACACCCGTGGACTCCCAAAATTCCCCAGCCAGCAAGAATTCAGGGAGTTGAAGGCCACTCCTCTGAAAAGTTGCCAAGTTTGAGAAAGATTGGCATGAGTGGGCTGTGCAAGGCCATCCAACCTGGTTGCCTGCCAAACCCAGCTTGGCTTTCCAAGGCTCCAATGCCCCCCTCCCCCCTTTCTGGCCTTCTAAATCCCCGACAAGCTGAAGTCCATGCATGCTGGCTGGGGGAATCCTGGGAGTTGATGTCCATGCATGCTACTTGCGCGATCCTGGGAACTGAAGTCCATGCATCCTGTCTGGGGAATTCTGGGAGTTGAAAATCCACGCAATGCAGCCTAGGGAAAGCTGCTCTCCTTTGCTGGTCCAATTTGCCCTTGTCCCAAGGCACGTGGCATCCCTCCAAGGCAGTGGTGGGATTCAAAAAAATTTACTAGCGGTTCTGTGAGTGTGGTTTGGTGGGCATGACGTGACTTGGTGGCGTGGCAGAGGACGGATCCTGCAAAATCCCCATTCCCTCCCCACCCCACTAACCTGCTTTCCAGCTCCGTTCTCCTGGGCAGGGCAACCAAAGGAGACCCAGCCAATCCGCTGGGACTCGGGAGGTGGAGAAGAGATAGGGGTGGGGCCAGTCAGAGGCGATATTGGCCGGTTCTCCAAACTATTTCAATTTTCCACTACCGTTTCTCCAGAGCTGGTCAGAACCGGCTGAATGCCACCTCTGGCTCAGCTGTCCAAATTTTTCTCCACCTGCAGGCCTGGCCTTGGCAGATGTAGAAAGAAAGAGAACTGAATTGTTAAAAGCTGTGACACAGCTAAGGATGAGTTAATTAAGCCTCTCTCCCTTCTGGAGGAAAGCAACAGTCATGTGAACACAGAAAGACAAGTTGGTTGGAGCCGCCTCTACCCTGGTTAGGGGGCACACGGGGTTAAGGCCTGGGTGAGCACACCACAGTTTGCTGGAACCTCTCCAACTGTATTTTGTTGATTCGGAGGAAGGGGAAATTATGGAACATAATGATTAAAGGGGATTTCGGCTTGGTGGGGGAAACAGTTGGAAACGGAGATTAAAGAAAAAAAGTCTGCTTCATCAGCTTAGGAAAACACTGGTGCTCCTGAAAGAAAGACAGTTTCATTTTCCAGAATATTCTAGAAGGAGCTTCTTCTCCCAGGGATGCTCTCAGCGCTTGCTTTGACTGGACCCTCTGGATTATTGCTCCTTTTCTTCTGTGGAGCTCCGTTCCTGGCTTGACATTGTACCACTTTGCAAACGCTTAGTTAAGGCCACACTTGGAAGACTGTGTCCAGTTTTGGTCACCACGATCAGAGGTGGTATTCAGCCGGTTTGGACCGGTTCTCTAGAACCGGAAGCAGAGATTTGGAGGAGTTCGGAGAACCGCCAAATAAACACCTCTGACTGGCCCCGCCCCCATCTATTCTCCGCCTCCTGAGTCCCAGCTGATTGGCTGGTTCTTCTTTGGTTTCCCTGCACCGGAGAACGGAGCTGGAAAGTAGGTTAGAGGGGGGGGAGGGAATGGGATTTTGCAGTATCCTTTCCCTGCCACACCCACCAACCCACGCCCACAGAACCAGTAGTAAAAAAATAATTGAATCCCACCATTGACCACAATATTAAAAAAAAGAGGTCGAGGTCTTTGGAAAGAGTGCAGAGAAGAGCAACGAAGAAGATTAGGGGACTGGAGTTTAAAACATATGAAGAACGGTTGCAGGAACTGGGTATGTCTAGTTGTCTAATGAAAAGAAGGACTAGGGGAGACATGATAGCAGTCTTCCAATATCTCAGGCACTTCCCCAAAGAAGAGGGAGTCAAGCTATTCTCCAAAGCACCTGAAGGCAGGACAAGAAGCAACAGATGGAAACGAATCCAGGAGAGAAGCAACTTAGAACTAAGGAGAAATTTCCTGACAGGGAGACCAATAAATGAGTGGAACGACTTGCCACCAGAAGAAAAAGAAGATTCAGAATTTATTGTGACATGGGAACTTTTCGATAAATGGTTAGCTGGCAGATACAGAGGTTGGATGAGTGGATTTATATGAAATATAGACTACACGAGAAAGAAAAAAAAATGCTAAGTAAATATTTTGAATATAATTGATATTACAATGGAAGATAGTGCACTTTTCAATAACGATTTATATTATCACGTAGATGTCTATAGGTACACCAGCGGTGGGATTCAATTTTTTTTACCAACGGTTCTGCGGGCATGGCTTGGTAGGTGTGGCAGGGGAAGGATACTGTAAAATCTCCAGTCAGAGGGGGTATTTGCTGGTTCTCTGAACTACTCAAAATTTCCACTACAGGTTCTCCAGAACTGGTCCGAACCTGCTGAATAGCACCTCTGAGGTACACGATTATAATGATTATGATGATGTTTATATCTTAACATACTGGGCACTTAGAAAATGCACTGTTCAAATATAAAAATGGAATTTGTGATATAAAACTACAAATATATATATATTTTAAAAAAGAAGTTGTGGGTGCTCCAGTACTGGAGGTTTTTCAGGAGAGATTGGACTGCCATTTGTCGGAAATGGTATAGGGCAGGGGTCTTCAAACTTGGCAAGTTTAAGACTTGTGGGACTTCAACTCCCAGAATTCCTGAGCTAGCATGACTGGAGGAGGAATTCTGGGAGTTGAAGTCCAAAAGTCTTAAAGCAGTCAAGTTTGAAGATCCCTTGGTATAGGACTAAAAGACCTTCAACTTCCAACTCTGTTATTCTGTTAACTCCCACTTAGCACTTGCTCAGAGGGCCTCCTTGTATTCTGCTGAGCTCAGCTCTAGTCTGACCGGCCTTAGGCTCCCTGACTCTTCTAATTGCTTCATCATTCACTGCAATGTGTCCATCTGCACCATCCAGGCTGTGGCTCTTCTCCTCCCCGCCCTTCAATGTTGTGGCTTTCAAACACTGAAGCATTAAAACTCCTTCCTGAAAAAAGAATCGATGATCAAAATGCCTGAGCATGTATTCCAGCAGGAAATGGCTCCTTACAAAAGGAAGGGAAGGGCGGGGGCGGGGGGGAGGAGCATTATTTAGTGTGCTGCAATTTTTCTCAACCTGGGTAACTTTAAGGTGCATGGACTTCAACTCCCAAAATTCCCTGGGGAGAAATCCAGGAAGTTGAGGTTCATCCATGCTGGCTGGGGAATGCTGGGAGTTGAAGTTTTAGATGTATGGTTCTTTCCTCTAACATAGTATTTCTCAAACTTGGTAACTTTTAAGATATGAGGACTCTTAACTCCCAGAATCCTCCAGCCAGCATACTTTAAATGGATGGACTTCAATTCCCAATTTCTTTAATGCCACCAAGCATTAAGATGGGTGGACTCCAGTTCCCAGAATCCCTTAAGATAGGTAGGCTACAACTCCCCAAATTTCTCAGCAATTATGCTTTAAGATTGGTGGACTTCCCAGCATCTCAGCCAGCCTGCTTTAATATGGACTCCAACTCCCAGAATCCCCCAGCCAGCCTACTTTAATTTGGGTGGACTCCCAGAATCCCTTAGCTAGCCTGCTTTAGGATGGGTGGACTCCAACTCCCAGAACCCTCCAGCCAGACTGCTTTTAAGATGAGTGGACTACAACTCCCAGAATCTTCCAAGCTTATGCATCCTGGCTGGAGAATTATGGGAGCTGAAGTCCTCACATTTTAAAAGTCATCAAGGATGGGAAATTCTATCTTAAATATTAAAAATACATTGTTTTCTCCCTGGATGTTTCTCTTATGTCCTGGGGTTTTTCTGGTCACCTCCCATCCCCTGGGGCATCTGTGGATTATGGCAAAAAAAAGAATCAAAATGGCAGCCACAACAATGCCCTCAAAATCCGCCTGTTTATTCAGATGTATGGCAGAGGCTTTGGCCACATTCTCCGGCCGCCATTTGGCCTATTTTCATTGTCCTCCGCAAAAACCCTTGCCCGAAACAAGTGCAGCCTTCTTTGCCTTAAGTCAAATTCCATTCCTATCATGATTCTTTCTCTCTAAATGACAGCATATTTGTGAGATAAAAGCCCTCTGAGTGGATTGCTTGCTTGGACTTGTTGCCGGATGTGATGCTTAGGACTGGAAGGAGACAAAGACTTTTGAATTGGCATTCAAAGTACATTTGACTATAGAGCGGGGGTATCCAAACTTGGCAACTTTTAAGACCCATGGACTTCAACTCCCAGAGTTACCCAGCCAGCCATGTTTGCCTCTAGAAGCAACCATGCTGGCTGGGGAATTCTGGGAGTTGAAGTCCACGGGTCTTAAAAGTTGCCAAGGTTCGGCACTTTACCTGCTATAGAGGCACATTGGAGATACGGGGACCCAAAATAGAGCTCATTTGAGAAATGGCTAAATTGAGACTGGTCTCTGCTGGCTTTTTCTTAAGACGTTTTGCCCTTAAACCCCTCTTTCTGCAAACTTTTTTCTTTCTTTCTTTCTTTTCTTCCTTCCTTCCTTCCTTCTTTCTGCAAACTTTTACAACCTCTGAAAAGAAAGCAGTTTCCTATTATTGAAAGCTAGATAAGCATGGCTGGTGGGGGAATTCTGGGAGTTGAAGCCCACAGATTTGAAAGGTGAATAATGGCTGGGGAATTCTGGGAGTTGAAGTCCCCAGATCTGAAAGTTGCATGATAGCTAGGGAATTCTGGGAGTTGAAGTTGCATGATAGCTGGGGAATTCTGGGAGTTGAAGTCCACAGATGTGAAAATTGCATAATGGCTGAGAAATTCTGGGAGTTGAAGTCTACAGATCTGAAAGTTGAATAATGGCTGAGGAATTCTGGGAGCTGAAGTCCACAGAGGTCCAAGTTGCATGATGACTGGGGAACTGTGGGAGTTGAAGCCATTAGTTTTTTAAAGTTGCATGATTGCTGGGGAATTCTGAGAGCCAAAGTCCCCAGATCTGAAAGTTGCAAGGTTGGGAAACCTGGCTTTAACTTGAGGACGATTTTGCAAGGCATCTCATCTTTCTTACCTAGGCAGATGAAATGGGACAGGGTCTTCTGGAAATGAGGGTGTCATTTATTTTTGGATTCCCCCCCCCCCCCCNTTCCCCCCCCCCAGGGAAGATTTAGTTTCCCCAGCAGACTACTCAAGAAAGGCCAAAGATAAAAATGTTGAGAAGGGCTTATCTGCAGGAGACAAGAGGCCTCCTCCCGGGATGCCCACAGCTAAGCCATGACCTCTCCTTGCTGTTTGCGGGTCAGCGCTTGTCCCTTCCCTGCCCTGCGTTTCCCACATTCCTGTGATCTTCCACTGGGATCAGCCATCAGCCTTCTCAGTGACACCTGGAGGGAAGGTCACGCTCTTTGGCCAAGAAGACAGAGGTCAGGAAAAAGCTGGTAGAGCAAAGCCAGTGTCAACAGCTGTCCAGAGGTCTCCTTTACCAGGGCATCCATAGTAAGCAGTGGGAGGGGTCTCCGGAGAGGGGGCTCAATCTATTACACCAAGCATCTGAAGGCAGGACAAGAAGCAACAGGGGGAAACCAATCGAGGAGAGAAGCGACCCAGAACCAAGGAGAAATTTCCTGACCATGAGAACAATGAACCAGTGGAACTGCTTACCTCCAGAAGTTGTAAATGCTCCAATGCTGGAAGTTTTTTAAAAGATGTTGGATTACCATTAGTCTGAAATGGTGGAGGGTTTCCTGCCTGAGCAGGAAGTTAGATTAGAGGTTCCCTAGTTGCAAGGTTCCCTTCCAACTCTGTTATTCTGTTATTAATCTACAAGCTCGATACCCTTGCTTCGCTATGAAACTATGTGGTCGGGAGGAAAATAAGGGGTGGGTGGGAATTCTGCCTCTGCCTACCAGCATCCATTGGTATTCATCTGGCTAGTGTCTTGACAGTGTGTGAGAGAGTTGAGGGCTGTTTGAAATTGAAGCAGTATTTGCTGTGTGAGCAAGAAGGAGACAGCAAGGAGCCTGGGCGTGGCTTAGCTCGACTGTTCTGTACTAAAGCTGGTTGCTGCTGTGAAGCTGAAACTGAAGCTCCTCTGCTTGTGTTCTGCATTTGGAACAGATTTCTTTCCAGGTGGGGAGGGGCAGTAGAACTCCTTAGAATCAGAGAGTGTTAATAATTATATAGGAAATATGAATGCTCTGAGGGTCATTTCAAAAAATCCTTTCTTAGTGAGCACCTAGAAGCCAAGAGGAACATATGTGCCAAATTTGAAGTTTGTAGGCTTTATGGTTTTGTGAATTTTGTGATGATGCGTGAATAGGATTTTGCTTTTGTATATATAGATAGATTCTGCAAAGCACCTGAAAGTAGAGCAAGAAGCAATAGATGGAAACTAATCGAGGATGGAAGACCATCAGGGAAAAAACAGACCAGACTGGGGAGTGAGAGAACTTTCCAGAAGAAGTCCGAGGAGATCTTGTTGCCAAGACAACTCCAAGGATGATATTGATTTATTAACTGACACTGAAAAAAAAAAAAACCTAGGATGTCTCTTGGTCTCATTTACTCTGTGTTTCTCAACCTTAGCAACTTTAAGATGGGTTGGACTTCAACTCCCAGAATTCCCCAATCTGCAGAGTTGAAGCCCACCCCCCTTAAAGTCATTAAGAAAAAAACTTTGCAGGTGACATGAGGCTCTCAACCCAGTTTCATCAGGGTAGCTTCACCCCTTACATTAAGCCAGGATAGAGAAACCAGGATTGCAGAAAATCTGGCAATTTTCAAGATGGTGAACCCATTAATGTTACAGTGTACACACTAAAATCAGTGTTAGAGGGAGAAACAACATTTTTTTTTATCAAAGTACCCTCCAGGGTTTCATTATCCCTCCTCCTTCCAATCTAAGTACCCCCCCCAAAAAAGTTGCTTGCCTCACACAAAGTCAAAACATGGTTTCTTGATGATGTTGTGCAATAAGCAAATGCATCCATTGAGTGGTTTATAAATCATAGTTTAAGGCTTTGCATTAGAACAGGGGTCTCCAACCTTGGCAACTTTAAGCCCTGGCAGACTTCAACTCCCAGAATTCCCCAGCCAGCACAGCTTATTCAACCAAGTTAGTTCAAGCTGCTCAAGCTGCTTGAGTTCAAGCTGCTCCGTGAAGCCGACAATAAACAAACCGACCGAGTCCTTCACTTAAATCCAGTTAAGGCTTTTTGCTAATATTTGAATAACTAGAAGATGCAAACTTCCTGCAATTGAGATTAGGGAGTAAAGCTTTTTGGTCAGAAAAACCCAAAATTTGGGAAGCGTGTTTGCTCCGTTCCGCACGGCCCGAAGCCATAAAGCGGGTTTTATCTCTGCTTGATCACAGGTCAAGCTTGCTTTGGGAAATGGACCAAGGTTTCTTTCACAATAACATTCAGGTCAAACGGATCAAATTCTAGCTTTTATTCAATTTTGCCTAAATCGCCTCTCTGCCTAAAACAAAACAAAAAAAAATCCTATCGATTTAAAAATCTATGCAAGCGGAGACCAAAGTTCAGGTCTCACCGTCAGTTTTCTTCCAACTTGGATTTCAAGGAGGGGGGGGGCGGGGTTTGCTGTAAATTCAAAACATCCTCCACTTACAACTGTTCATTTAGTGGCCGCTCAAACTTATAACGGCGTTGAAAAAAAAGTGACTTAGGACCTATTTTCACACTTAGGTTGCAGCATTCCCCATGATCAGGGGTGGGATTCAAAAATCTCAGCAACCGATTCGCTGCCCGGTGGCTGGATGGGCGTGGCCATGGTGGTGGGCGTGGCCTCTCAGAACTTCCGGGAGGGCTGTTTTTCGCCTTCCCCAGAGTCCGGAGGCTTCCCTCAGGCCTCTGGGAGGGCGAAAACGGCCTCCCCGGGCTCCTGAGGCCCCCCCAGAGGTTGGAAACATGCCGAACTTCCAGGAGGGCCACTTTTCCCCCTCCCAGAGCCTCCACACAGAACCTGCACTTAACTCCATTGAAAATGGCCCTTGTGGAGAGGGAGGGGAGGAGCAGGGTGAGCAGGGCCAGCCCATCAGTTCAAATCCTGGTTCGCTGAACCAGGTGCAAATTTAACATCCAGTTCGCCCGAACCAGTGTTGTGGCTCGCCAGCAGCAGGTGCAAATGGCTGAGGTCTCAGAGAGCAAAGACTCGGATGAGGGGCCTGTGTGTGATGGAGGGATGGGGCCAGGACCATCAGGGAGTGGAGTGCTACTTTTGGAGGTTGTGGAGTCTGGCAGCAGTGAGGAAGAGGTCCCCGAGGAGCCTGCGCCCTGTGTGTGTGCACACGGGGCTGCTCGAAGGAAAGAGCAGCTGCAGCATCATGGGCGACTCGGGAGTGAGGCTGCAAGGTAATGGCCCCTCCCTGAGAAGATAAAACCCAGCTGAGAAATGCAGTTCTTTGTGGAAGGTAAAGAAGTTTTATACTCAGGCCTGGTGGCCGTATCTGAATCGATATTTGGAGACTCTTTGATTTATTGTTTAGGAACTTTATCTGTTGTTCTTGGCAGCATTGCAAAAAATTGGCAAGGCTCTTTCTTGTTGGAGCTAATTAGTTGGAAGCAGCCTTTTATCTGTGAAGAAACAGGATTCGTAAATGAAACAGTAAAAGGTTATGCTGGTACCTTTGTCTTGTGTTTACTCTCTTGGAACCAGGTTCAGGTCAGAACAACCGGTCCGAACTGGCTGAATCCCACTCCTGGATTCAAATTTTTAACAACCAGTTCTGTGGGCGTGGCTTAGTTGGTGGGCATGGCTTGGTGGTCATGTGACTGGGTGGACATGGCTTAGTGGTCATGTTATTGGCTGGACATGGCCAACTCAATATCACTCACATCGAGGCATGTATCTCCTCGCCTGCAACAGTCGTAAGTGTGAAAAATGGTCATAAGTCACTTTTTTCAGTGCCATTGTAACTTTGAATGGTCACTCCACACAAGCAAAGTACCAGCAAAGGAGGGGAAAAAAACTCCAGAGAAGTTCCAGAGACAGGAAGTCTAGTCCTGCCAAGAATGTAATAAGGGTTAACGGAGAGGCAGTTTCTGTAAGCAACACCAGAATGTTTCCTTCCTGCCTTCCTTACAGGATTAGGCCAGTAATTTCTTCGAACAACCGGTTCTCCAAACTGCTTTGGATGTTAACAACTGGTTCTAGCAAATAGGTGCGAATTGGTTCACAGCCTTGAGTTATTTGTAAAAACACACACATACACATAGAATAGCTTGCTCTTTTGGGGAGGTATACTTTTCTCCTTGGTAGTTCCTTGAGTAAAGTATTGTTTTTCAGCCTGATTGTTTGCCTGGTGTTAATCCCTGCTTACTGGGGTGTTGGCTGATGAAGGGGATGTGTTCAGGTCTTTTTGTTTCCTTCTTTGCTTTTTTATTTTCTGTTTTAAATTGAGTATAAATATGGTTTGTTTTTGGGTGTCTTTTGATGGCCAATTTGTCGAAATGCCAAGCAATTTCAGAATTCCTTCGTGTTTGGTGGTTTAGCTTGGAGTCAGTTTGGTGTCGTAGTTAAGGTATCTGCCGAGAAACTGGGAGATTGTAAATGTTAGTTCCACGTTAGGCATAAAGCCAAGGTGATGGCCTTGGGCCAGTCACTTTCTCTCAGCCCTAGGGAGGAGACAATAGTAAACCACTTCTGAAAAACCTTGCCAAGAAGACTGCAGGGACATGTCCAGGCAATCTCCAAGAATTGGATATGATTGAAAGGAAAAAAAAAAGATTTTCAGTTTCTCAGTTGAAGCTATGGGTGCCTAACTTTTGGTTGGATCTACAACATGATATATCAGGTTTGTGTGTTTTGTGGCATCTATAAAAGTATGGGAGGGCAGTCTCCACAACTTTTGATATGCCATTGTTCTTCTTTTGTGATTTAACTTTTCTTGATTAGGTCATTGGAGATTCTCCTGATCAGGTTGTCCAGTTTCTTTATTAGGTTGGTATTTATCGGGGGGGTAGTCCTCCAGTAATTATTTGGTTTTTTGTATGTCTCGTCTCTTGTACATGATTATTGTAGTTTGACCCTTATCTGCTGGGAAGATGGTGATGGTTTGGTCCTTCCTTATGTTCCTTATGTTTCTTTCCTCAGCTTTGAGTTGGTTCTGCTTTTGTGTTCTTCTGGTCTGTGGGATGAATGCCAGAACCGGTAGTTCTGAAGAGCAGCAGACATAGAACTGATTCTATGTCTGCTGCTGTTTTGGCCCACCCGCCTTCCTGAGCTCTTAGCTGACCTTTATTTCCTGCGTTTTCAACCTCAGCTGCCATTCAGGGCATAGCTGTGGTTGAAAAAGCAGGAAAAAAGTGCTTTTTCAAATGCTGTTTCCCTGCACAGAGCTCTGCTCAGCTGTCCAGGCAGCAAGCTGATGAAGATTTACATGCGCGCAGTGTACATCGTAAATCACCAAACTGGTAGTTAAACCTGTCGGATCCTACCCCTGATTGCCTGCCTTAAGTTTTCTTGCATCTTTATGATTTCAAATGCTGCTTCTGAGGCTGCAAAATATTCTAACTGATTTGTATTGTCTATATTATAATTGAGGTCTTTCTGGAGGAAATGTTTTGTGGTAGATAGTGGAGAGCTGGAGTATTGACTACTCATTTGGGTTCAGGTATCTCTTTGCTTCTGGGGTTTAGCTTGAGCAGTTTGGTTTGGAGTTTCGTTTTCCTTTTTTTTCAGCTTGTCTTAGAGAGATGGTAGTCTTGATGGTAGCAGTTAGTGTTTTTGTGTGTTCTGGGGCCATGATTTGTTCCAATTACTCCCTGAGATTATGTGCAGTGTGCCAGTATTTCTCCAGCCTGAGGTGATCTTCCATAATTATTATCCATATCACTTTTGGCTGGTTTTGGTGTTTATTTAATGAGCATCATTTTTGACTGCTTTGGTATTTACTAAATGATTAATAAACCATTGGTGTTTAAAAAACCATTGGTGTTTATTTTAACAAAATAAACAAGCTGTTGCTTGGTGGGTATGTGGATTCACTTTTCGTATAGATAGAAGCCACTTTACCTCAAAATATGTTACCTAAGCATAAGGGGGTTTCTTTAGGGCAGTGATAGGAAAGAGTAAACGGATTTTGCTTTCATAGCTGCTGAGTCATCACTTCCTTCTTCTCCCTGCTAATGACTATTTCTAGGTCTGTTAATCGTTCTCAAACATTTATGGCTCCTTCCCTTTGTCCATCCTGACCTCTTCATTAGGAGTGGCAGCCACAGTTCTTGGTGGAAGACTTCGATGCTTAGCAGGGCATTGAAACTGATAGCAGAGAGAAATCAAAGGGAAAAAGAGAAGTGAAATTCTGCTCTACATAATGGAGAGATAACAACCAGTTCCCTTATCTTTGGTTATGGGGATAGACACTTCTGTGAATTACATTGTGATATATGTGATTACTGGTCTTTCACTGGGTAGGATGTTAGAATACGGTTAGGAAAACTGAAGTTTAAAATCTGCTCTTAGCCATAAAGTTTGAGGAGTAATTTTATGTTAGCTGGCAGTTTTCAATAACCTATTTTTATCACATTGTTTTTAGGATAATTAGCCCTATTGAGTGTCATGAAGAATGATGAGCAACAAGCCATTTTCCCTTACAGCTTGTAGATTTGTATTCTGAAAGGAATAAGGCCTGGCTTTATATCCTCTCCCTGTTATGGCTGAGTAGCACTAAGGGACATTATTGATGACTTGAACGATCTAATGTCATGTCTATGAAGATTCTCAATCATCCAGGTCATAGTTCTCCCAAAGGTGCTTTTCAAAAGGCAACTGGACTTCTTTAGGTTTTTTTTTTTTTCCTTTGAAAATATTTCGCTTCTCATCTGAACTGAAGAAGCTTCTTGGATGAGAAGCAAAATGTTTTCAAGGAAAAAAAAACCTAAGAAAGTCCAGTTGCCTTTTGAAAAACACCTTTGGGACCAGAGGTGGTATTCAGCAGGTTCTGACCAGTTCTGGAGAACTGGAAGCGGAAATTTTGAGTAGTTCAGAGAACCGACAAATACTACCTCTGACTAGAGATTTTACAGTATCCTTCCCCTGCCACTCCCACCAAGACATACCCACAGAACCAGTAGTAAAAAAAATTTAAACCCAACACTGTTTGGGATGATCTAATGTCATGTTAGTCATGCCACTCAAGAGTGAATCTCAACCAGTACAGCATAACTGCATGCAATGGGGAGTTCTGATTCAGGCATAGATTTCTAACCCAAGTGGGAGCATATGTGAAGGTGCTTTGCTCAGATAATTGCATCACTTCCACAGTCCACTGGCTGTTTTCTGACATCACAGTGTACAACCTAAAGAGCAAAGGAACTACTCTCTGTTCCTTGCACACTGAAATGTAAGAAATTGCCCATACAGGATTATGGAGATTGGGCTATCATTATGGAGATTGGGCTAATGGGAGGTGTCTTGTTCATCCGACACATCTAAAAGTTGGGCTCAGTTGACAATTCAGAACTTTTCAGAGGGAAGGGCAAGATAAAAATGGAACAGAACAAAATGGGAGGGTTTCAGATTCAAATTGCTTCGAGAATGGTTTCTTGACAAAGCAGGACATAATTCTTCAGTTATGTAATGTTGCATCCCTTGTTCTGCTTACATCACCCAACTCTTTTTAAATAAAAAAACCCTACTTATCAGGTTTATCCTGCCTTTCATTCAGGAAATCAAGACAACATTGGAGCTCCTGTCTATTATTCCTCTCACAAATAACTCTATGAGTTAGACTGGGCTGAGTGACTGCTGCAGAGTTACTCCATGAGTTTTTGTGGCTGTGGGGAGACTGGAACCTGTGCTTCCCAGCTTCTCATCCAGCATCTTGACTGTCAGCATTGCTTTTCCATAGAATATGTTTCCTAGGTTTCAATCTTATATGAATTTGTCTAATAAAGGAGAATATTTGTAGCTCAGAGTTGAAATGAGGAGTCCTTGGTGCTTTCTGAGCTTCTAGAGGTTTCATTACCTAAACAGGTAACATCATCAGTGCCAGTAAGACGTTCTGCTTGCTGTTTATATTGTGGTGACTTGTCTGTCTGTGTCTAAGAGAGCAGGACAATTAGCAGAACCAGAAAATGTTGTTTTTTTTCCTTTTTTGGTGATTGTATCATCAAGTTCACATTTCTTATAATTGTTGGCTTTGGTGATGCTGGGACACTAAGCATCACCTTAGTTAAGTTGCATAACTCCATCGAACACCCATGATATTCAAACTTCTGTCATGTCGGATTTTAACAAGTAAAGTATTCTGTATCTTGTTGGTAACCAGCACTGAAAGCGTGTAACCACTTAATGAGGGCAATCTATGGACTATGCCAAACTCCCTCAAAATCTGTCATTCAAGCAAACTCAAGATATCAGGAGAACAGAAGACATTGCTGGAGATCTTGCTTATAAATAAACTTCCAGGATGTGGCTTCTGCTGCTGGCGATGGCAATACTCTTTCTCTCCAGCTAGCAGCATAGCTTCCTCTAAGGACTATTAAGGGAGATAATGCTAATTAAAAGTGGCTTAAGATACAAATCCTTATCAACAGGTGGTTAATGATGTCCTTGTCCTTTGCTACACTTTTTATTGCAGCTGAGGAACAAAGATCCTTCCTCCACCCAAGGTGGTGGTGCCAAAGGGTCAAGAATGGTTAGGCAGAGGGTTAAAAAGTAGCAGCAGCAAGAGACAAGGAACAGCTGAATCTGCACAATGTTCTCCCAGGAACCTGGTTAATAGTTTCACTGTTAAATCATTCCCAAGGCAATTGCTGAAGATGAACTTTCCACTCCCTGCTCTCACAGCAGAAATCTTAGGAAAGTAGATGGTTCACCTTTCAAGAAGGATGAAGGAATGTGGCTCTGGTTCTCCAGATGTTGCAATGCTGGTACAAACCAAAGCATTCTAACTCCATGTAGAATTGAATTGGACTGGATTGAATTGGATCTCTTCCATCAGGATCCGGACAAAGCCCAGAAGGAAAGAGGGAGGCTTGTTGAAGAGGATGAAGTGTCCTGCCCTCATTGTTGCACGCATTATATTGGCTTTGTCCAAACTTCTATACAGGCAGCATGGAGGAAGGAGGTGTTTCATGAATAATTGTGCCTGCAGAAATTCATTGGTGCATGGTGAGGCAGTCTGGTATTTTCTTGAGATTTCTCCTCAGGTGGGAACCTCCATGGGCACAGTTGAAAATTAAATCTATCCTCTCTTCCCTAGCATTATAGGTGAAGCAGCTATGGAAGCGTATCAGAGAAAAAAAGCCAACCTAGAACTAAGGAGACAGTGAGAACAATTGATCACTAGAACAGCTTGTTTCCAGAAATTGTGGAAGCTCCGTCACTGGAGGTTTTTAAGAAGCGATCGGACCACTCTTTGTCCAGAATGGTATAGGGCCTCCTGTTTGAACTAGAAGACTTCAACTCTGTTGTTCTATAATTTTGTAATATGACCTCAGGACAGAATTACGTAGAGCATTCTGCTTTCATGTGAACTAACTGCTGTCTAGTACATGCTGAGAGCATTTTAGATTCTGAATCCCATTTGATCCACCTCTTAGCTAGATGTTCACAGCCTAGTCCTAGACTAAGGCTACACTATATTTTTTTCAAGTTCAGGACTTTGCTTGTGGTAACATTCTAAAGTCACACTTCAATCATCATTGAGAGAGAAGAGATTATAGGAGCATTGCCATGCTTTATTTACGGTGGGGATTTGGCTGCTTTTGGTTATTGAAAAGGGGGTGGGGGTGGGTGAAGTTTATGCAAAGCTTTTCTTTTCTTGAAGCTTAACACAAGCAACACTTCACAAGGCTTCAATGCCAAAGGGTTATCTCCAGTTGAGATTCCCACTTCCTGTATGTCCAAGAAACTAGAAGCCTCCTCTCTCAGGCTGTGAGGTGAGGTTCATTACTATGTCATTTTGTGACAGTTCTCAGAGCCAGCATTCCTAAGCAAGTTTTCCCATCTTAGACTTGAGAGTTTGAATAGTGAGTGCTGTCCTGTGAGTGACTTGCTTTGCATTTTTACTGAACCAGCTTGGTACATGTTAGTTCAGTTTCACTTTTTATATTTTGGGATAGCTTCTGCTATTCAGAATACTGTAGGTTACTCAATTTCCTTTGGGACCTCTGTTACATACCATACATACCAAATCCCAGTTTCAGAAGAAGCTTCCAGGAATAATCTATTGCATTTGTTCACATAGTGAGGAAGTGCAGAACCTGGGTGGGGTATGGGTGGGGATCTGATTATTGTAGGTGACAGAGTTCTGAATTTTTGATTAATGACAGGAGATGTTTGTAATATGCCCCAGTTTTTCCCAGGCTAAACACTCTATCAATTCCATGAGAAGCATTATTGCCCTGTGTTTCTGGGAGCCACTATGTTGGAGAAAGAAGTTATCAGTTGCTGGTTGCTATATCCCAGACCTTGCATCTCTGTGCTCTGGGCTTTCTGAATCTTGAAATTGTTTCTGCTGGATTATCATCAGTCCAGGGATGGGCTGCTACTTGTTCAGATGAACCGGATGTTAATTTTATATCTGGTTCACCGAACCACTAGTCGCAACGACTGGCTGGCCCACCACCCTACCCCTCTCCACATGGCCCATTTTGGATCCCAGGTTGGTTCAGGGCCCATGTGGAGGCACAGGGAGGGCGAAAAACGGGCCTCACAGAGACTCCAGAAGGTCAGAAAAAGGCCCATTTTCAGCCTCCAAAGAGACTCTGGAATCCATGAAGGGAGTTTTTGCCCTCCTGGAGGCTCAAGGAAAGCCTCCAGAGCCCAGGGAGGGTGAAAAATGGGCGTCCTGGAAGCTCCGGAAGGCTGGAAACAGGCCTGTTTCCAACCTCCACAGAGCCTCCGGAGCCCGGGGAGGCCGTTTTTGCCCTCCTGGAGGCTCGAAGAAAGCCTCCGGAGCTCAGGGACGGCAAAAATGACCCCTGCCACAGTGGAGGAGGCTGACCAGGCCATGCCCACCCAGCAACCAGGCAACCGGTTGCTAAATATTTTGAAGCCCACCCCTGCATCAGTCCATATAATGAAAAAGTGCATTTGCAGATCCTTTCTTTGCGTTTTTTAGAAGCTGTCATTCTTGAGGCTAGTCATAAAGCTAGGGTGCAGTACACATGAAGTTGGGATGAACAGCTGTGTGTATCATCTGAGGTACATGCCACGTTCCTCTGGCTTGAGAGTCTAATATCCTTTTGAACTCCTGCTTGCTAGCTGGGATATTTGCATATATTAGAGTCCTGTTTACTTTATAAGTATAGCCTTGGCTTTTGTTTGCTTAACAAGCTTGAAGTATTTTTTCCCCTCCTGCTAGAATGTTGTGTAGTGGGTGATTCACATTTTGCTGATGAAAGAACTCAAGCCATGGGCAACTTTTGTATTCTGGTTTTGGAAGCTATGCAGGCACCTCTTTTCAGTTTTCCCCGAGACTGATATGCTGGGGACTACTCCATGTTTGCCAAATATCTCCTTGCAAAGCATGTTTAGTGCTCAATTTGAAATGGGAGAGAAAGTAAATTTTGGAAGTATTTTGTTTCTTTGGAGGCATCCATCTCAGCTGTCTCCGTGGATCATGTTGGGCTTTGGGATGGGGTCTTAAGAGGGTAGGTAACAGCACTCGTACATTTCTGCATCATTGCTCCATTTGTATTGTGTTAGATGGATACTCTTGTAGAGATCCATGAAATTATCAGCAGGGATACTTGGAATGTAGATTCTACCAAGGCACAACAGACAACTGGCTCCATAGGCACACTCATAATTTATGAAAATTCGGGTCCTAGCCCATCACCCTGCTTCATAAAGAATTGTCCTGACTGGCACACATTTGGAAAGTTCAGGGGTTTGGATTTTTTTCTTTTCTTTTTTGTAATAGCATGAGAGATGGAATGAGGTGTCTAAAATTCAGCTTTAAATATCATCAGCATATTGAGATGGGAGATGAAGAAGGATATTGGTGGTCTTTATAAATACTGCCGGTTCCTGTGCTAAATTTGTTTTTCTCCCAGATGGATGGATTTGTGTGCCCTCTTCAAACCAAATTTGATTTGTCATCTTGTCACTGCTTGGCAAATTGTCTGGTTATAGCCCTTGACCAGAACAGGATAAAAATGTAAAAGAAAAACACCAAGAGCTCTAAGGAGTTTTGGTAAATAATCATGGACTGTGGTGGGATTCAAACTTTTTTTTACTGCAGGTTCTGTGGACGTGGCTTGGTGGGCGTGGCAGGGGAAGGACACTGTAAAATCTCCAGTCAGAGGTGGGATTTTTTGGTTCTCAAAACTACTCAAAATTCTGCTACTGGTTCTCCAGAACTGGTCAGAACCTGCTGAATACCACCTCTGACCATGGTGGTTATGAGTCTGCAAAAACTTGTATTATCACTTTGGCAGCTTCTTCCAGAGGAAAATCAGAGAGCTGAGTTTGCCTGCAGGAGGCAAGTGAAGAGTGAGAGTTGAATTTAATTCAAATATTCAATTTGTGTTCGAAAAATACATTAAAATGAAAAGAGACAGCCTCTATGGTCAACATTTCTTTGATAGCTGGTTAAATTTCTCAGCAGAATATCAGGATACATTGACAATTAGAAAGTAATAAGAATATAACTTGATGAGCAGGTAAATGGGATACCTTTGCATTCCGGTCACACTCCTCCTGTTAAGAGAGCTAAAATAAAAATAGAGGGGAATTTACAGAGAGGGGAGAGGTTTGATGTGAAAGCTAAGACGAGAGAGTCAATAATCTTTTAAGCAGCTCTTCATTTTTCCTCTTTGTGTAAGTGACAGCTTTTTGTGTGGTCATAATTCACAAGGAACCTTTCCTGACTTTGAAAGTTATTGAAATCTAGAGCTGTATTTTGAATTTGGGAATATTTACTTTCTCAAGAAAGGAAAAGCAGTCATTATCCAAATATAGCAAATGTATGTACAGTATTATATTTCAGTCAAGCTTCTGAACGTTTGCTCAGCTGGCCAGCAATGGTCTTCTCTACACAATTAGATATCCAAAATTAAACAAGGCTATTGTGTTCAATTAGCCTGCACACCACAATGAGATTTCAATGAGATGAGTCCTGGTGGCGAAGTAGTTAGAATGCAGTATTGCAGGCTAATTGTGCCCACTGTCAGGGGTTCAATCCTGACCGGCTCAAGGTTGACTCAACCTTCCATGCTTATGAGGTTGGTAAAATGAAGGCCCAGATTGTTGGGGGCAAAAAGCTGACATTTGTAAACTGCTCAGACAGTGTTGTAAAGCACTATGGAGTGGCACATGAGTCTTAAGTGCTATTGCTATTTCCAGCAGCCTTGCTTCTTCTACTGCACTTAACAGAAAATAGGCAAAAAATTAACTTTACTATAGTATTTCTGTGAGATATTTTGAAGCATCATATCAAATGTGTAGATTTCATTACTCTTTATAGGTCATATCTTTTTATTCCCATCCCCTCACCTCCCAAGACCTATATCAGGTCTCTAGATGAAGAGATAACTATTAGTGTAAATATTTGTTGGAATATACTGTGTAGCCCCAAAACTAATATTGTAAGATTTAGTGCTATTGTGATTGAATGGTTTAAAAGCTGAAAATGGTTTGAAAGCTGTAAATAAAATCTTGATTTGTCATGACTAAAAGAAAACCACGAATAGTTCCACTCTATATTTGTGTAAGGTTGGTTAATCTTTAAAATCCCCAGTGGAATTTTAATCTTTGGAACTCCAACAATGTATAAACAGTTCTTAAGTAGAAGTGGAAATACTTTTAGCTCTTATACTGCATTTTCTGCATCCTTTGAAAGGCATTTACAGAACAGTTTACACCAAGCTGGTGGCTTTTAATATGCAAATAGGGAAGAAACAGAAAAAAACCCAATTTAAATCCATTCCCATTTAGTAGAATCCTTGATTAGCACGTTTAATAATTGATAAAGTTGAATTTCTTTGGCTGCAACTAAATAAAAATCTTTATACCTAGGAGCAGAATCTGAAACATTAGGTCATACAATCCACATGCCATTTTTTATAGTTTCCAGGCTCGGAAACAAAGGAGAAATTGTAAAATTAATGGATTTCTAGTATGAATACAAGTTTAGCTGGTTGGATCTTGTTTACAATGATTGATTTTAACTCTTATGTATTTTTCCTTCCAAAGAGAATAACAGATATCAATCAGAATAGAGCTGGAAGGGACCATAGAGGTAATCTAGTTCAGCCCCCTGCTCAAGCAGGAAATCCTATACCATTTCAGACAAGCGCCTGTCCAGTCTCTTCTTAGAAACCTCCAGTGATGGAGCACCCACAATGTCTGAAGTCAAGCTGTTCCACTGATAAATTGTCCTCAGTGTTAGAAAGTTTCTCCTTAATTCCAGGTTGCTTCTCTCCTTGATTGGTTTCCATCTGTTGTTTCTCGTCTTGCCTTCTGGTGCTTTGGAAAATAAGATGTCCCTCCCCTTCTTTGTGGCAGCTCCCCAAATACTGGAATTTAATTAATTCTGTATGCATCGATTGTGGAGAATCATTAGCTGACTTTCTAAGAGAATTGTGATTTTGCATTAAACTGAAATTTATTTCAAATCAATTTCTTTTTAAAATATCCATCACTACACACACACACACACACACATACACACCCACACACACAGAGTTTTATTAAAATAAGCCAGTTTGGTATATACTTGTAGTATTTAAAGACCCTGGATTTGAAGCTGGGAGACTCCTAGTCCTGTCTTCGCTTTGAAAACCATCTGGGAGATTTTGGCCCAGCTGCTTTCTCTAAGACCAGTTTGTCTCCCAGGGATGATGTTGTGAGGGAAGTAGGAAGTAGGAGCATTATGCATACTGCCTTCAATTGTACAAAATAAAGGTAATATGTAAACCTAATCATCATCATCAAAATCATATATCTTCTCTCTTGTACCTCTTTATGAATCATTGCAACTTTCCCACAATTCATTAACATAGAAAGCCATGTTTTAAAAGCAGTTTTAAACCCCAAAGGGCCCCATTCAGAGGGGATCTTTGAAAGGATGGGTCATTTGGTACCTACCTTCCTCTTTTTTGTACCTGGGATAACTTTGCTGCTTTTCTGGGAGATCTTCAATAAAGGTAGTCCTCGACTTAATGGCAGTTCATTTAGCGGCTGTTCAAAGTTACAACAGCACTGAAAAATGTGACTTAAGGCCATTTTTTCACAGATAACGACCTTTGCAGCATCCCCATGATCCCATGGGATTAAAATTCAGATGCTTGTGAACTCACTCATATTTATGACCATTTGCAGGGATCCCATTTTGCGACCTTCTGACAAGCAAAGTCAGTGGGAAAGCTAGATTCACATAACAGTTGGGTTATTAACTTATCAACTGCAATAATTCACTTAACAACTGTGGCAAGAAAGGTTGTAAAATATGGGGCAAAACTCACTTCACCAATGTCTTGACACTTAACAGCAGAAATTTGGGGGCTCAATTGTGATCGTAAGCAGAAGGCTACCTGTCTAACCTAAATTGAAAACAAAAGGAAAAGTGGAATGTATATTCTTCCTGCTAATGGCTGCGTGGCATTTCTACTGCTGATCTAGGTTAGAATGTTCTAACTTCCTGGACAGGTTTCAGAGATCCTGAGGACTTCCAGGTGAGAATTGTATGCACCTTTGTCAAACCTATCTTGGAAAAGGCTGCTAACAAAGTACTGGATGGGGGCCTGTAAGCAATTAAAACAACGCAGCTTGTTCTTAGGTGACAGCTCTTTCCTTCTCTCCAAGAATTGACTGGCTTGCTTATAATTGTGTTGAAACAGCAAAGAGAAGAGGGCAGGTCTCTTTCAGTGTTGTGGTGGGGGACATTTGAAAGGACGGTATCTACCTGACTCTTTTTTCATGCAAATTAATGGGGGACAGAAAGCTTTTTAAAATATCTCTCTGCTGGAAGTTGGTTTATTGGGAGGTTTTGGTGGCTACAGGTCAGCTTTCCGGTGATCTCTGCCCTTGTGAATTTCTTAAGCACATCTTTTTCAACTCTTATATTGCTTTGTGGGCTCAGGTGCCATGATGAAAACACAGCTCTATTACCCTTGCCATTCCAGCCAACTTCCTGAGTACCTTGATCTCTGCTCCTAATACTTAAATTGTGCCTTTGTCTGGTTGGCAGTTGATGAGTTTCCATTGTGGAGGAATAGCTTGCAGGATGGATGGAAATAAGAATACATCTACTATCAATTTCCTCCTAGCCTTTGAAAACTAGATCAGAGAGAACTGAAGAAGTTGAAGTCTTTATTTAGAATGTCTCAACTTTGCCCTTTCCTTCTGGGATTAAAAGCAGAGGCCCAGAACTGGAGAGCATTTGCAAGCAGATGTCAGTGAAGATTCTTCTGTCAGCTTAAGGAAATGCTGATCTGATCAAAAATCAATACAAAAGCTGGCCTGGGTGTTTCTTGCACATCCATCCACCCACCTCACCTCGAACAATGTTTATAGAATTCGTAGACTTTCAAATACTCTTTGCTTAAAAGCTAGCTTGTGTGCATTAGCACCTGGGAGTGTGATAACTCATCAGCATGGTTTTTGCCTTGGTATGCTTTGCATGAATCATGTACACCATTATTTCAGACTTAAAGGTAAAGATTTCCCTTGGCAGTCAAGTCTGACTCTAGGGAGCAGTGCTCATCTCAGTTTCTTGGCAGCCGAGGGAGCCAGCATTGTCCAAAAACACTTCCATGGTTACGTGGCCAGCATGACTATATGCCAAGGTGCACGGAATGCTGTTAGCTTCCCACCAAAGAGGTACCTATTTATCTACTCGTATTTGCATGCTTTCAAATGCTAGGTGGGCAAAAGCTGAGGCAAGTAATGGGAGCTCATCCCATCATGCAGCCCAGGTCTCAAACCTGGGTTGTCAGCTTTCCGGCTGACAAGCTCAGCTGAGCCATAGTGCCCCTTATTTCACACTTAGCATGATATTTCAGATATAGCATGATATAAAAATTCGGCCAGTTAGTTGGATTATATGGCATAAAGCTAAAAAAACTACCCATTGAATTTTTTGAGCAAACAATAGTTAAATAAGCATATGTTGTTTCCTACTATTACTTGCCTTCAAAGTCTCAGGCAGAACTGTCAATGAGAAGCCATAGACTACATCTTAACAATCCTTCCTTTATATTGATGAAGATTCTCAGTGATTCAGGTAGAGTTGACTGGTAGTTGAGTCATGGCAAGAAAAGAAGTCCAGTTGCATGACTCAACTTCCAGGAAGTTCTCCTTTATGTAACAAAAGTAGCATGCTCCCATTTGATGTTTGTAGAAATTGGCAAGGATCCGTCTATTAGCTGAATGAACACAGTAGCCTTGCTGAAAGCAGTTTAGTTTGATTTTTACTTTCTGACCAAGCGTGCCCAATGAAATGGATGTTTGATTTACATTCTCACAGTCAAAGTCTTCCATGAAAATAACCTCCTTGAAATTGTTTTATTTTTATGAGATGCCTTCATGGGGTCTGTTACCCATGCACACTTCCACTTTATGAATCTGGTGCTGTAGTTGGTTTGCATTTAAAAGCCTTATGAAGGCATTGTAGGAGGATATATCCAAATGTGTGAGAGTTCCATTCTGCCTTTTTCATCTGTAATCTGGAAAGGAAGCATGATAAGCCTGCAGATTTTTATTTTTTTGCTAAAGGTGTAGAGTTAAACACGGTTCCTCATCTTTCTTCTGTGTGAACAGTTGCATTGACTAGAACAAATTAGGATCTTAGCAAACCATCTTATAGGTAGATGCACCTCAGCCTGGAAGTAAAAAGCCGGATGTTTTTAGAGCTCTTATTGGTGGAGACAATATGCAGCAGTGGTGCGAGCCTGCCAACTACTTGCCTATTCTGGGACTCAACCTGTCCACATGCTGTCTTTTCCCATTTCTATTGCAGGTATCAAGGCTGTTACCGATCTAGCACATAGCTAATATGGAAAGCAAACAAAGGTAGTTCTTTTTTGAACTCAAGTGCAACCAAAACTCTATTTCCTTAAACTAGATCGTATCTCATAATCAGTCAGATTTATAAAATAGTCTTCAGATCAGAGCTCAACAAGACTAAATTGGGGAATGATTATTGCTATTCTTCTGCTATCAGTTTTGGCAATGGGGTCGCGCTCCTTTGTTCCTATATTGCCACGAACCTCAGCAAGCTAAAATTATTTTCTTCTGCCTTGGCTTTTGTGAACATTTCAGTTGTATGGAATAATCCAGCTAAGCCACCACCAGCCCTTGTGTCCTAGCATTAGGCTTCAATGATTTAGCAACTGTAGGGTGGTTTCCCCCACCCCTCAATGTCGACAGCCCTATGGGAAGACAAGGCTCAGACAAGGCCACCATTTGTCAATCCTTCATTGATGGAGGGAAGAGCTCTGATCGGATCACACTCAGTTTTAAGGACAGTGGTGTGAAAATGCCTGCAAATTGGTCTGAGACTTCCAAGGATGACAGGAGTGTTGAAATACAATCAGCATGGATATGCTTCTTGTTTTCCATTTCAATCCATGACAAACTTTTGGTTTTTAAAGTCCTCGGTATCTGAGGGGGCAATTAATCTCTTTCATCGCCAACTTCAACTATGCTTGAAGTTGCATAGCTTTGGCTTCTCTGACCTGAATGCAGTCCAGATGTGTGGGTTCCAACTTCCAGATTTCCCCTTCAAACAATGGTTATGGTAGCAGGGGAATTCTGGGTCTTGAACTAAAACATCTGGAGGGTACCTTGGTTAGGAAAGGCGGCCACAAGCCAATGAAAAGTTAGCTAGTTTCTTTTTACTGTGAGAGTTAATGGGTTTTTAATCTGCACTGCTAGAGGTTTTAGTGAAAAAGCAGATCACAGATTCTGAGTTTGAAAGTAGATAATAGGATGAGTCTAGGTCAGAGGTATCAAACTCACATCACATGACATATCGGGACTTTTTCTCTCTTTGCTAAAACTGGGGCATGACGCATCCACGGGCTGTGAGTTTGACACCCCTGGTCTAGGTATATCACAAAAGATTCTTCATTCCCAGTTACTTAATAGCCATAACAAGAAAACACCTTCCCTCTTAAATTATATTATTAAAATAAAAATGTGGGATTTGTGGAAAGGGCTTGGGTCCTTCATTTACTCTGAACAATTTCCTAAGTTTGGGAATTATTTCTTCTAGATGTTACATGGCTTTTTGTGTTAGCCTCCAATTGCTGGGTCTATTCTACTGGAATAGAACAAAACCATAACCACCAAGAACAACAAAGTTGATCCCACAAGCCTGACATCTGCCCACTCCTATTCTATAAAATCCTTTTTAAAAATAAGCCAGTCTGAAAGAATAACACCTCTGGAAATCCCTGGGCAGACCTGAGAAAGGACAGATTACAGAGGAAGCACTAGCATCTTGAAAGCAGGAACATCTGGCTTGGCAATGTGGTTGGATTTTCAAATGCTGAGTTTCCCTTTAAGAGTGTAGGCAGAAGTGCAGATGTTGTTCATAGTGCATAGAAACTCAGAAACAGATGTGTGTGTGATGCAGAGAAAAACTATTCCTTGTGTTGGAAGAGAGGTGGAACTCTCCTAGCTAGCTTGTTCTTTGTCCTTGCGCACCATTGTTGCCACTGCTCAAATATTCCAAAGAGTATATTAGCTTTGCTTGGTCCATAAGGTTGGCCACTGTGATATCCGATGGTTTGGATGTCTTTTACTCCTGTGTTTTCAAGTAGCTTATGTTAACATTCAAATAAAAAGAATTCTCTACAATAAAAAAATGCCTTTAATACTGGGAGTAAAATTGAGCAATCCACACTGTTAATTTCATTTAAGCTTAACTCTGTATATAATTCAGATGTATGGAGGAACTGGGGAGAGAAGGGCTATGTCTAGAAAGGAACATAGATGAAAAATGCATGCATGCTTCATATGATCTACACTTTTCATTTCTATCAGAACTTCCATCAACTCAAAGTTTTCACAGGGCACATTGAGGACTTCACTTCAGAAGAAGGTAAAGCCGAAGTCTGAGCACATCCAGTTTTGAGAATGTTTGAGATACTTCCCCAACTAAAACAGTTATCTTAAACTCCTGCCACTATTAAGGAATCCGTTCTGTCCTTTATAATTCTGGCAGATGCACGCCTTTCCCCTCGGCCCTCCCCTGCAAAGTAAAGGGAATGTCTGGATTGGGCCAAGTGCTCTCTCTCAAATTGGAATCATTTAAGTTTCTGTCTTTAATTATTGCATTTGGCTTTAAGCCAGGTCTAACTAGTGGTGTATTGTCTCTTTGAGTAGTATTGTATTAATTTATTAGTTATGATTATGTAATTTTTAAATAAACAGTTTGGCTAAATGAACTATTAATATTCAACAATAAACTAAAGACTGGATAAAAATGGTCAGAAAATAATCAGCTGAAGTTAAAAATCTGGACACAGAAAAAGATATTCAATTAAAAAGTCTGAACGAAGGTACAGCACAGAAATCAATTCTTATCAGACTTCTCCAAATGGTTAGCTTCTAGATGTTTTACAATACAGGTATTAAATCTATAGATAAATCAAAGCAAGTCGACATATTGCAGCGTATAGGAGTTGCAGTCTAGCACTTAGTTGGGAAAGTTTGTTTTTGGGATTTGACAGAAGTCAAGTACCTTTTCCAAGGAATGGCACTTTTGCAAAACTCTGCCTGGACCATTCATGTGTCAACAAAGCCTTTCTCTTAAAATCAACATTGCTATCAAAAGTCAATATGCATCAGAATTTAAGAGGGGAAGAAAAGAGAAGAAGTGCGCATAAGATTGACAAAGAATGGAGGTTCCATTTTACCGTATATACTCGCATATAAGCCGATCTCGCATATAAGCTGACCCTTTAAAAACTGCCTCAAAATGAGGATTTTTGAAAATACTCGCATATAAACCGACCCCCAAATACCATGGTGAATGCTTTTTTTTTTTTCCAAAATTTGGGGGTGCTTATACATGAATAAATTCTGGCTGCCCGACTTCGCGCGATGAGAGTCTTGGCTCTCATCGCCTTCGCGGCAGCGGCTTCGCGCAATGAGAGCCAAGACTCTCATCGTGTGAAGCTGCTGCCCGCGAAGGCGATGAGAGTCTGGCTCTCATCGTCGGAAGTCGGGCAGCCAGAGTTATTCACGTATAAGCCGACCCCAAATTTGGGTGGAAAAAAAAGCGTTCTAAAGTCGGCTTATATGCGAGTATATACGGTACATGTTGAAAACCTGTTAGCAATGGAAGAAGTTGCCCATGCCAAATTGAAGAGTTGGCCAAATGAAGCAAAATCCAGATGAATGGTCGTTGTCTATTATGAAGAAGGTCTTCTGATCAATGAAGATTTTTCCCCCCCCTGCTCCTGAATGGGATTGCATTCCCATTCAAGGTGCAATAGTGTAGCTTGAGAGTACTCTCTCAATCCAACACTCCCCTGAAAAACTCCACTGGGGAAGTTATCTATAGGCCTTTTATCTGTTTGCTTTTATCTACTAGCTGCAGGTAGCATATCTTGCTATCATCTGTGTGTTGATTGCTTTCATGCTCCCTTGAAATTCTCTCATGCTTATGTGACTATCTTTTTAGAACCAGACAGAAACTTCAGCTGCTCAGAAATATAAAAGGCGGTCTTTTATCAGGTGCCAACCATTCAAACGTGTCTTTCTACCTCTATTCTACCATCATTTGATTATCATCTTCCAGATTTAAAGTCTGAACTGTCAGCACCAGGTTTCTCCCATCTGGCATCTGCTAAATATGGAGAGATTGTCAAATCTTGAAGATTATGCGATCTGCAGTCTCAGTAGCCTATGAAGAACACCTGTTGGGGAGGAAGATTGCTCTTGAGACGACAACCACAAAGATCCTTATCTCCTTATCAGCTTTTTGGGGGTTTTGGACCAGCGTTGGAGGTTTTATTCTGTATGTCATCACCTTTCAAAATCAAGAAGTGAATATGAAATGTTAGACTTACTTGGTAGTGGCAGTTTAGGAAAGCTGTAAAAATTCATTGGACTCGCTTCCTAAGTTCATGCTGGTATGTTTTGTAAAGTGTATGGTTTTTTTAAAAAAGTTAAAATTATTTCAGTATTTTGTTCTACCCATTTGATATTTTAAATATTTTTTGAACCAAGAAGCTATGCATTGATTTAAATGTAGTGTGAAAAGGGTATTTTCAAACAAGGAAATAAAAGTGTGTAATCTTTGGATTTATGCAATGGAATCATAACACAATAACAGAGTTGGAAAGAACCTTGAAGGTCTTCTAGTCCAACCCCTTCTCAGGCAGAAAATCCTATTCCATTTCAGATAGGAGGTTGTCCATCTTTTCTTAAAAACTTCCAGTGTTGGAGGATCCACAGCTTCTGATGGCAAGTCATTCCACTAATTGTTCTCACAGTCAATACATTTCTCGTTAGTACTAGGTTGCTTTATTCATTTAGATTTTTTTTTAACAAAAATGTCCAAAAGTCAAAGGAAAATAGAAAAGTCTTCATCTGGTGCCAAAATGATAAGCACTTTGAATGGGTCTGGAAACAGACTGATAGTGTAGATGTTGAAGGAGTGGCATTATATGTTTGTATCCGCCAAGTCTGGCAAACAGTTTAGCTGCTCTATTTTGAAACAACTGAAGTTGCAAGATCATTTTGAAGGCAGTTCCTTGTACAATGTATTGCAATAATCTGATTGGGAAGTTACCAGAACATGAATAACTGTTGTGAAGTTTTATCTGTCCAAGTAGAGTTGTGGCTGGTGATACAAGGCACTTCATGCCACCAAGGCTATAGACTTGTAGTGACAATGAAGTGTCTAGGAGCATCCCCAGACTATGAACTTGTTCCCTTCAATGAATATATACCCCACCCCTCCACCCCACAGCACTCAACTGGACACCCTCCAGAAAATTTTTTTTTCATCTTGAGTAGATTGGCTTTGGCCCTCATCCAATACACAACTGGTTCAGAATACCAACTGTTACACCTTTGTTGATAAGAAGGAGAGGCAGAGCTGATGTCATTTGCATATCAATGTCATCTTAGTTGATTTGGATTACCTCACCCTGTAGTTTCAGATCGAATTTAAAGAAGCAAGGGGATAAAATGAAGACTGAGGGACTACATAATCCAACTGCCACAAGGCAGGAGAGTAATTTCACACTACAGTTCTTAAAATGGCCGTCTAGATTTGGATTTGCTTTCATCCTGGCATTGCAGTATTTAAAAACCATTCACTTTTTATATTCAGAATTATGCTGCTTGTGATTCCAAAGATAGTATATATACTGTAGCCCTCATATAGGTGAATAAATCTTTAGCTTAAGGGCTTTATTCTCAGAAGATTTGTATAAACATTTCTTGTGAAAGTGAGACCTTTGGTGGATATTCAAAACAAATTCCAGAGTGATATATGATCTGAAGAAATATTTCCTGTCTTTAATGAATCTCATATTCCATGAAGGAGAAAAAAAACATGTTTCTCCTCTCCTTTTCTACATACATCCAATATTTGTAGACTTCTACAGTGTAGCCTGTACTTTGTAGATTTCTATTTGATTAAAAGATCAGAGGTAATAAAGGTTTTTATTTTCAAAATCTTCCAATGAAAATATTTATTTGTACAGCTAAGTTAGTCTAGGAAGCAAACACATTGGTAGTAGTTTTCTGTGTATACTCGTTGATTTTCAGGGGAAAACCCACCCAGGATCGCTTGTTGTGAGATGAGCAACAATATAAATGTAATTAATACATACATACATACAAAAAAATAAATAATCATGGAATATCCTTGCAGCAAAGCCCTGGAAATTTTTTTGCTAAATCCAAGTTGGGTCTCCGGAGCCAAGGAGTTAGTCCACTGTACATTGCGTGTTTACGTCATTCTGTGACAGGGATGTTTTCTGACTTCACTCAGCATGGGACACTGTGACTCTTCTATCAAGATTTTATTAAGATATGAAGCAGATTCTAGTGCCCTTCATTGCTTGGTTATTTGATAGAGATATGGCCATTAATGCCAATGACACTGGGTCACCCAGTTTGAAAGTTCCTGACTCTACATGTTCCTTGGCCATAGCTAGCCTTTTTAATGCCAACATGGGCATTTAAAACCACTACATACCACCAGGATATTCTGAAAGCTGAAATTTGCAATTTCATTAAAAATTTGTACGAATAGATTTCTCCCTCAAATAGTATTGTAAGCATACTCTAAAGATATTACTTCTTGTGATATGGGGAACCTTGATGCCAGAGGGGACTGAATAAGCACAGCTTAGCTAAGGCATTGTGCAAAGTGGAGGATGAATTTCACTTTGATGCTTTATTTTTCCCATTGAAATGCCAGGGCTTAAAGCAGGATATATTGTAGAGTAGATGCCTTCAGGCACCTGCAGGTACTAGACAGGGGATTTAGCCACCTCAGTTTCCAGAAACATAAGGATGCACATTATTTTGAAATGATGTTTAATTGAGGATTTTTAGATATCAAATGGTTTAGTTTTTAAATAGGCTAGAATTTGGGGTGTCTTCTGAGATCAAAGGTTAAGGTAACCAGAGTTTTGCTGAAATTACAACTTTAGGCTGTACTTCTTGATTCATGCTGGTTATTTATATAATCATACATAAACTGCATGAAAACAAATGTGAACAGTATTATCATTGCTGTACTTAACAACTTTATGCAACCAAAGAAATTAACACAGAAACCTGTAGTGAAGACCTAAAAGCCATGCAAAAAATGACATGTTATTAAATTGGAATTGCTTTAATAATCCCATTTTAAAATCATTGGACTTGCTGCCTCTGGAAAGGTTTGGCTTGGATATTCAATTCCAGATGTAACATGCCTGCAAAATGCTGATGAGGGAACAATTTGATTTCATAATAATCAAGAGCTATAAGCCAGTTTCCCCCAACCTAGTATCTTGCATGCATATTGGACTATATCTTGCATCCTCCACATGTTGATTGAGACTGATGGCATTTGTAATGCAAGAAGTCTGAAAGGCACCATTGCTAGCTGCAAATGTTCTTGCTCACTCTCAATTTTACAAGTTGTTCTTTGTTGCTGGCTTGTTCCACTGTTAAGATGTAGGGGAGAGAAAGAGAGAGGGAGGGAGGGAGAGAAAGAGAAAGGTATGCAGATGATAATGTAAAGTTGATAAAATCTAGATCCGGGGTCTCCAACTTTGGCAACTTTATGACTTGTCGACTTCAACTCCCACAGCTGGCTGAGGAATTCTGGGAGATGAAGTCTACAACTCTTAAATTTGCCAAGTTTAGAGACCCTTGGCCTAAGTTCTGAAGCTAAAGCCCATGTCACACTGCACCAACGGATGGAAAGAGGATGTAAAACGGAGAGAAACACTTGCCATCCGTTGCTTAACGCCGATGCATCCAGCTTTATGTACTCACATGCGTCCGTTTTTCTCCTCTCTATCCGTCCAGGATCCGTCGACCCTGGACGTTCCATCCCGCTCCAAAAAGTTTTTGAGCTGCTCAAACAACTTTTTTGAGCGGAAAATCGTTATCAACGCGTCCGTTCTGCATCCGCTACGCATACGGGTAACATCTGTCGTGCATCTGTCATCATATCGTCTCTTATGCCGTCCGCTTACTATCCGCTGAGGCAACTCCGGCTGCGCATCCGCACAACTTATAATCCTGCTCTCCAGCGGGTGAATGGCGGACACTAGTTGAGGAATGCAGATAACGTACGCGGACGAACGGGGGACGCGCGCAGCTCGTTAGTAGCAACAGAGGGAGAAAGATGTAAAGCGCAGATGCAGCTCGCATAGAAAGTCATTTAAAACAGAAAAAACGATTCACACGAGGACTACTTGGATATAAGGAAGATTAGAGGATGCAAAAGGACACATAGCGGGAAAAATCCTTCCTTATTTTTATTGGCCTATAAAAAGGTAGGGAGCTAAACTCACCTGGATCTCACTTTCAAGACAGCAGCCCTGCAATGTGCAGACCTCTGCAGCCCTTCATCTAGCTCTTGCTCCTTCCACAGCTTCTCAGTCATGTCCACCATGGATCGTAACAACACTCCTTTTGGTACGACTTACCATTGTTCTGAACAGTGCGAAGCCACTCTACAGGCTCTTTCACACTGTTTTTATGGGAAGAAAATGAGGCGGGGCAAGAAGCGATCTGGCCGTCCGAACCACTCGGATCGGGGAGAAGAGCAGAAGTACGGAGTACTGTAAACAAGCTGATGGTGGAGCTGATGGAAACCTCGTGCATCACAGATCCTTCAATCGAGGATGCTTTCCAGCGGGCATTTTGACGAAGTGTGACTAGAGCGGGCTGAGAACACCGAGGATTAGCACCAAAGCAGGAAGCACCAACTTCTGGCCCAGCCTGACCCTGGCTCAAGGTTGCACCTGACTCCTCTGTGGCCACGCTGGCCCTCAGGGACCACCTACAGGAGCAATGTAGTATGGCTGCGCAGGGTGCCACACAATCACCATCAGCATTGTGGATCAGAGAAGTGGTGCAGGCCACTCATTACGAAGCAATACAGTGGAGGAGCTTCCCTCCAGTCGCCCTTCCAGCTGAAAGAAGGCTATGGAAGAAAGTTGCAGAGCAGTTGTATCAGCAAGTGAGAACTTCCCCCACACCGTGGGAGCGCATAGATGGCAAGCATGTAGCCTAGCAAAGCTCCAGCCAAGTCGGGGTCCACTTATTTTCAACTACAAGGGTTCTTCAGTCATCATCCTTCTTACGCCATGGCTCGATTTTGCCTGAACTACAAATTCATGTTATATCGATGCTTCAGGTATAGTGTCTAGTCTTCAGATGCTCAGGTATTACACACCAGTTTCACCTCAAGGAGAGCTGGGGGAGCGCACAACCTCTCATCATGGGCCTATCCCAGATCCAGACCCCTGCCCAACGACACGCAAGATTGCTCCCTACTTCATTCGTGAGGGGATGACGCCTTCTCCCTCAGCAACCTTACCTCATAACCTACATCCAAGATGCCTCCACCCGGTGAAGAGAAGATCTCCCTCAACCACTACAGTGCTGTCCAGGACCAAAGCGGGTGGTGCTCGAGACGCCTTGGCATCCTGGCCAAACAGTTCCAGGTATCTTCTCACCACCATTGCAGCAATCGGGCCCACGACCGTGGAAGTCATCATGGAAAGGCTGCTGGCATTCCACTGCACAATCTCACCGTTGATGCGCATCCGCTACAAAACAGGTGATTGCAGGAAACAGGCTTGTGGACCTCCAACAAGCACAATGGGGACCATGGAGACCCTGAGCATACGGGACGAAATTGGGCGAAACTCCTGATAGACACTAGAGGATGTTTGCAAGGCCCAATCAGAGCCTTCCAGGTGAGAGGGAAAGAACAGTCAGCCGCAACCTCTTAAAACACTGGTTGCAACTCCCCCAGCCTGGAGCCGGGATGGAGTTGGCAAGATCCAGGAATGATAAGGATGGATATAATTTGGATGCCTCCTCAGCCTGATCTCTCATCACATAGATGACGATAATGGGCTCCATGTATGTTAGGCGATGGGGCGCCTACATAATGACACAGGGCAATTTAAGTATCAGTGTATAGTGCTTATGTTGACATGCCTGATGCGTATCATATAGTGCTTACATCTCTGGTATTCGATAATAAGACGAGACCTATAGAGTGTAGGCAACCTTACGGGATCGGGGCCGACTCCTGCACGCACTACAGTCTCCTTCGTACTCGCATGGCACTCGGAGTTATCAATGCCCAACAGCTTATATTAAATCCATCCCCAAAGGTTATCCGCTGTCCACCCCACAGCTATTACCCACTCCACAGGGTATCCCTGCCCCATCCCAGCTGCCTATCCTTACCCATACCCACAAAGCATGCAAAGGCCCTATAAACCATTTTCAATAGAACTAAGTTCAACACCAAAGACAAATTTATTTAGTAAAGTCTTATTCTTAATTTAAATTAAAACTAAATGAAGCAAGTGTGTGAAGCAAACGATAATCTTTATTCAATGCAACAATCTGTTTAAAAAGTGAAAAATGACCCAAGTCACAGTGTCCAATATAAAGGTCTACAGTAGGAAGTTCTCTTGGCACTCTTCTCACTGTCACTCAGAAGGATGTGCCCAGTCCTCAGGGTGTGAAGGGATCTAGGTGCCTGTGGAGGTGGCTGCTGCTGGAAGTGCTGGTCTGCAAGCGCCACTGTCAGGTGCCTTGCCCGCGAGAGGACAAACAGAGTGGATGGTGTGTGAGGAAGCTTTCGGACAGCTCGGCTCGGCGCCCCATGGATGTTGAGAGCTCCTTCTCCATTGCCATGGTCCGGTTGTCAAGACGGCCCAACAGTACCCGACGACAGAATGTACTGTAGGCGGGTTGGTGTGGCGGTGGCAGAAGAGAAGTGTATGGGGTGCTGTCTGGTCTGCCAGTTGGGTGAGGAATTGGTCATGCCCTGGTGGGCATCTGTGGCGTGGATCGAGCAGAGGTGCAATCTCGGTGACTCCGAGCGAGCTCATCGAATAGTAACGTGGAGAGGTCAGGCATCAAGCTGGCCGTGGATGGTGGCATCCAAGGTGGCCATCCACGTGGAAACTGGTGGAAAACTTGTGTCAACCACGATGACTCTGTGCCCTGGCCACTGGGAAGGCTGCTGCCTATTGCTGGTGGAACCTTCCTAAGGGTAGCCATAGCCCTGATAGCGTTGAGGGCCTGTGAAAAGCCTTGGAATGGGAAGTGACACACCTGGAGTGGAGGAGCAGACCTGGGACCTGGCTGTATGCGAGCAGGTTCATGCTGGATCTGGAGAAGCGCTTGTGAAGCAAATTCGGTGATCTGTCACTTCACCTTGGTACTGGGCTGGTTTCCACCATGTCCATGAGGGTCTGTTTCAACAAATAGGTGCAGGAAGGGCTTGCAGTTGAGGTATGAAGGAGTCCAGGTCGCTCACAACGTCTGAGAGAGTGATATCTATTGCTAGCTCCTGATGTTGTCTCTATCTCCAGCAGGACAGTGTGGCTCTGCCCCTCCTGTCTGGCTCTCTCCTTTTTCTGTGTGGAGGTGAACTCGGGGCGTGGATGTCCGGGTGTGGGCGTGTTGGATTAGTGCCATCTCCCTTTCTCACCCACTGTGCCCAGGGGGTCCTCCACGCGCTCCGCCACGTGGGGTACTACAGCGTCGGGGGCGCGGGATCTCGTCGTGGGCAAAGCTCCACCAGATACCTGCCCTGGAGACAGGCGAGCTTAGACTCTCTGCCGGAAGAGGGACTGGCTCTCAGCTGGCTGCCTGAGACGAGAGGGTTTTGAGAGGGGACTGCTCTCTCGGGTGGCGGATCTACCTAGGAAAGCTGCACTTGGCCATGACAGATTCTCTCTGTCCGTCAGCTTGACCCGCGCCTGGCCAGATTTCTTTGAGGTTGCAGCTTTCGCTACCAGCAGTGTGCATGTGCTTACCAGCCCAAGCCCGAGGATCACTCGCGAAATGTTAGCCCAGGCTCCTCGCCTTCTGCTCTCATAAGCAGGCCTGCTTCCTTTGGTTGTCCCTATAGAGCCTGTGTCCCTTCCCGCCATAGATATCTCATTCTCTGCTCAGACACTCCAGCACCTCATCGCTCCATTGTTCCTTCTTCGACTGTTGTATTGCTTCCTCCATCCTCGATTCTCGCATATGCCTACTTTCCTCTCCTTTGGCAGGACCACATGGGCCCCATCAGAGGGGCTTCCAGCGTTGTAGGGGCTGCTCCTCCACCACCACCAGACAGCAGCAGGCAAACAAGCCAGGGACCTAAGCAGGCACCAGCAGGACCCAGGATCATGCAGCAGCAGGAGAGTAAGCACCAGGCAAGCCACGCAGCAAGGACACCAGGCATGAGCAGGAACCAGAGGGACCAGGAGGCACCAAAGCCAGGACCAGGAGCACCAGCAAGGACCAGAGAAGACAGCCAGCGAGCACGCCAGCAGAGTAATAGCACCAGCGCAGGAAGCACCGCCAGGAAGGCGCTCAGCACGAATATAACCAAAAACAGACAAGAACAGCGCCGAACAAACCGCCCATTGGAAGCAGTTTCAGCAGAAATACAGCACCCAAAGACCTCTGAGCAACCGCCCACCAAACGCACCATCCGAGCGATCAACACCACGCCTAAGCACCAGCATAGAAGGACAATAGCAGACCAGCAGACCAGGAGCATACAGACCTCAGGCAGACCAACAGGCGGCTCGGCACGCACGACACTCACAGAGTATAAAGAACACACCAGCAAACCACGAATACCCACACCATGAGGAGTAGCCACACGCAAAGTTTACATCCACGAAAGTCACCAGCCAGAGAAGCACCACCGCCAGAAGCAGTTTCAGCAAGTAAAGTACCGCAGCAGAAAACACCACCGCCAGAAGCAGCATCAGCAGAGTAAGCACCAGCAGAAGCACCGACGCCATAAGCTATCATCATCAGCTCCTCCAGAAGCAGCTTCAGCACGAAGCCCCAGCCCCAGAGAGCGAGCCCGTGCTGCAGAAAGCCCCAGCAGAAGCAGATGAGGGCCAGGGGGTGGGAGGGTGGCCTTGTCCCTCTTGCCCAGGCTGGCAGCAGATTGGCTGAGGCTTTCTCTTCTTCCCATGGTTGGGGTTGCTGCTGGCAGGCAGGCAGGCAGCCAAGGCTGGCAGGCAAGGCAGGCAGGCTGAACAAGGCTGGCAGGCAGGCTGGAGAGCAGTCTCGATGTGCCTGGAAAGCAGGTCTTTCTTCTGAATGTTGAACTGCTTGGGAGCTGGCTCTTCCTTATATCGGCGGGGACTGACGCAATGCATCCTCCCCGCATGGCAGTGAATGCTAGGCATCCGCTAGGCTTCGCTGTGCATCTGCTTCATCCGCTTTGGCTTCCGCTGTGCATCCGCTTCATCCTCTAACTTGGCGTCTGCTCTGCATTCCGCTTCTATCCGATTCCCAGCGTCCGCTTTGCCTGCTGCTTCCCCCGGAAGCCTTGTGGATGTTGCCATCCGCTCTCATCTGCTCCATCCGCTAGGCCTTCACATGGAGCATCCGCTTTCCATCCCGCCCTGACATCCTCCCCCCGTGCCGTTCCTTTTCCGTTTGTTGTCTGCTCTGGTTATGCAAAAGTTTTGGCCTCTTTATCGAGAGCAGGACAAACAACAGATAGAACATTTTCATCGTCGACTGTGTCCTTTTACAAGACGTTTCTGCATCCGATACGGCCAGTTTGACAGGGCCTTAGCAAGAGTAACTTTAATCACTTGGAGGGCACCTTTATTTCTAGGGCCAATCCACTAGGCACTCCGACAACACCAGACGGCTGGTACCAGCAGGTTCTGACCAGTTCTGGAGAACTGGTAGTGGAAATTTTAAGTAGTTTGGAGAACCAGCAAATACCATGTTTGACTAGTCCCGCCCCCATCTCTTCTTTGCCTCCTGAGTCCCAGCTGATCGGTTGGGTCTTCTTTGGTTGCATTGGAGAACGGAGCTGGAAAGCAGGTTAGTGGGATGGGGAGGAAATGGAGATTTTGCAGTAACCTTCTTCCAGGAGTGGGGAGTGAATGGGGATTTTGCATATTCTTCCCCTGCCACACGTACTAAGCCATGCCCACCAAGCCATACTACATGCACCAAGCCACGCCCACAGAACCAGTTGCAAAAAATTTTGAATCTCACCACTGTGGAACACCCCTCTGCTTTCCCACTGCAGAAAAAGATGATGTAAAGCACTTCTGTACTGTTACCTAGAAAACTTCAAGGATGTGTCCACTCTACAGGGTCATCAGAAGATACTCAAAATAATTTTTTTTCCTTTCACCACCCTTTATTTTTCAAAATTCTGGCTCTTATATGTTGGCTACATTAAGCCTATTGCTATTGAGTACCCATAGACCTTTTTTGGGTGGGGTGGAGTGGGGTGGGGGGTTTCCATGTAGTTCATTTTAGAAATCTAGTTTAGAAATATCAGGCTGCGGTCAGTGAGTATAGTTCTTTGGTCTTGAGGCTAAAATCGTCCTCGTTCACTCGAAGTTGACCATAAACGAGATAAATTATTCTGCTTGGTTCCTCTTGACAGCCAGAGCAGATAAATCACCTCTTGCTCCATCAGTGGTTGGCTTAGTGTTGCATGCAAACTGGTACCTTTGCTTTCCTAACATGCCAGTTATGTAAGTAACCAGTATGTTTTTCTCAACCACAAGACATCAGGCCAGATCAGGGCTCATGAGAATTGCGTGGTAAGAGTTTGGGATTGTTCTGTTTCAAAAGGTTGTTGGAGGTCAGCACAATATTTTCTCTGCCTTATCTAACCAGTCACAGTTTTCAGACTTTCACTTTGGCATTCAAAGTTCATCAGACTCCAATCTAGTAAATTTGGAATCAAGCCAAATTTCAAGTGCTGAAGCTTTTTGGGGTGGGGGTTGGACTCTACTTGCTTCTGCCATTTCAAAGCCATTAAAAAGGTATTTCAAAGAAACAAATTTGCCACATTAAAAAAAAAAGCCCCTTTGACATTTCATTGTTAAAATCTGATTGCATAACTCTGATGACCATAGAAGGAATATTGAGAAGATGCTTTCTTTAGAATACCAGTGTTGTTTCCTCCAGTGTTGTCACTACCACTCATTTACCCTCTCCTCCACAAAAAAATTTGGGTGATAGACAGAGGTGGTATTCAGATTCTGACCAGTTCTGGAGAACTGGTAGTGGAAATTTTGAGTAGTTCAGAGTACCGGCAAATCCCACCTCTGACTGGAGATTTTACAGTATCCTTCTCCTGCCAGGCCCACCAAGCCATGCCCACAGAACAGAAAGTAAAAAAATTTGAATCCCACCATTGGGGATAAAACACAAATTAGATATGTTTGTTTCTGGAACAAAAAAGATTTCACAATGTCTGGAATTGTTTGAAACCCAGAGGTGCCCAAAGAATGGATGAGGAGATGAACTGTTTGGAGCAAGGAAATCAGTCCAATCTCAATTACAGTTTTGCAGAAAGAGAGAGGAAAAAGCAAAGCTGTTTATTTATTGGCTAAAGTTATGCTGGGATGGTTGGAAGTATGGTACACATTGCACAAGGCTTAGCATGCCCATCTGTATCTAATCTCCACAGAAAGTAAAACATTTTTTTAAAAAATGAAAGTATCTTTCAATTTGTGGAATAAAAGGATTTTAAAAAAGCATCTTTGCTGAATTTGGCTATTGGAATGAAACTGGTATGTTTAAAATGTAATCTTAAAAAATTAAATAAAAAATGTGGAGTGATTAGATGCTCATATTGTTTTGAATCTGATCCAAGCAAAACTCTTACTGCTTAACAAAATGAGTAATGGGGATTTTGTGTGTTTTGTAGTGATTGCCATTTTTTTTTGGTAACCAGGTAGTCCTCGATTTGCAACAGTTCATTTAATGACCGTTCAAAGTTATAGCAGCGCTGAAAAAAGTGACTTTCAAACCTACAACCATCCCCATGGTCACATGATCAAAACTGGCAAGGGGTTCACGTTTACGATGGTTGCAGTGTCTTGGGGTCATGTGATGATCTTTTGCAACCTTGATGAGCAAAGTCAATGGGGAAGCCAGATTCACTTACTGTAACTGCTGCAGTGATTCACTTAACAACTGTGGAAAGAAAAGTCTTAAAACGGAGCAATGTTCACTTCACAAATGTCTTGTTTAGTAGCACAAATGTTGGGCTCAATTGTGGTTGTAAGTTGAGGATTACCTTCACAAGTGGTGGGTGCATTTTAGAAGGAATGACTGGCAGTTGCTACTGTAACCATTATCAGAACAGTGGCCTCTTGTTTTACCATTCCTGTCAACAAAAAAAACCTAAACAGATTTTTTTTTAACTTAATGCCATTCTGGAAAAAAAGAAGACTTTCCTTGCATGTGTCTAACAAGTAAACAAACAAAAAATAATATTCACCCATGTCTTTTGACCTTTGACAACATAAAGCTTTTTTGTTTCTGAGCGTCGTCGTTTGCCTGCTCGGAGAAGTTTGGGTGGTGAATACCAACTGCCCTATGTCCATGTCTTCGTTCCCAGCAATCATTCCAGAGAGATGGAAGTAATCCAAATATATCCCCCAAGACAGTTTTCTTGTTCTTCTCCCCTTCTTTCCTTTTCATCCGGCTGTAGGTCGTTCTTCATGGTGAGAAGGACAAGTGAATCCATTAGCATGCTTAGCAAATCAGAGCTAGGTTTCTAATAAAAGATCATACAGATTGCCTTGCGTAATAACTGTGTAAGAAGAGCATTTAGGGCAAGGAGGAGTTTACACTGAAGAGATATGTCATGGCTGGAGACTACTTGAGGCTGTTATGGAAAAGAGCACAGTCCGTGCATAAGAATAAGAGTAAACGGGTATGCATAAAAGTAACGGGTATACCAGACTTATGGAAAATTAAACTGAAACCTTATATTGCTAGTCCTTTGATTCTTACATTTAAAAAGCTGTGGGAAGAGTTGGAATCTCAAAGAAAGCCCCTTCTATCATTGGGTATTCTTTGGTTTGTGTAAAAATGTGCCTCTAATATGGGTTGCTTGTCGTCTTGTATCTGCCAGCATATTTTAGAAGGTGCATCTAGTTTTTGAGATTTTTTTTTAAAAAAGGGATTACTGGGTAAATAAAACAGCTGTCTGTTGAAAAGGCAAAGAAGGCATAGTGTGGCCGGGTGGCCCTGAATATTGTTGTTCTTTAGTTGCTGTGTTTGTCTCTTCGTGACACCATGGACTGCAGCACGCCAGGCTCCCCAGTCCTCCGTTGCCTCCCTGAGTCTGTCCAAACTTACTTCACTACATGGGTGACACTATTTAACCATCTCATTCTCTGCTGTCCTCTTCTCCTTTTGCCTTCAATCTTTCCCAGCATCAGGGTCTTTTCCAATGAATCCTCTCTTCTCATTTGGTGGCCAAAGTTCTTGAGCTTCACCTCTTAGTATAATGTGGACAAAGGCCTCTATAAAGATTTTACTTGCCCCCTATGTATTGGACCTCCCAGTATAACTTTTCCTTTTTTGGGGGGATGATCAGGATTCTTAATATCTGCTTGCATCCTGTGAGTATGTGTGCTTGCAGCAGTTGTCTTCCTGTTGTGTATTTTTCCATTGGGCTCTTCTGAACATTTGTCTGTATCCTTTAATAATAGCTAAGGCGATGATGATCACGATGCTGCTTTTCTTAAATATTTGGTTTTGCTTGAAGTCATAAATAACTACCGAATGTTAAATAGGTCGTTCATCATGGCGGGAAGGATGGCGAATCCATTAGCATGCTTAGCAAATCAGAACTAGGTTTCTAATAAAAGATCATACAGATTGCCTTGTGTAATAACTGCTTAAGAAGAGCATTTAGGGCAAGAAGGAGGTTGAAGAGATGTGTCATAGCTGTAGACTTCTTGAATGCAGACGAGGCTATTATGGAAAAGAGCACAGTCCATGCATAAAAATAAGAGTTAGGGAGCAAGAATCAATCCAAGTCTCTGACATGGTAGTTGATTCCCACTCAGCAGACAAAAAAGACAATATGGGTCATCCCAGAACCTTTTGACAGTGGCTTAGATCGAGGCTACCTTCGACTGTCTCTTCTACTGACAGACAACTGTTAAACAGATTGATTCCAAATGTATTCAGCTCCTAACAGAGGGGGAAAAATATTTCCCTAATAATTTGTGCGCATGTAACTGTGATCTGTCATGCATGAAAAGATATCATGAATGGTCTGCCCCAAACTGCCTTAGATCAGGTTGTCTGAATTGCCAAGAGTTTTTCCAGGTATGGCATTTGAGGGTTCCTTAGGCTGAAAAACATGGCTATGTGAACTGGAGATAACAGGAGTTGTAGCCAACATTATTTATTTATTTATTTGTTTGTTTGTTTGTTTGTTTGTTTGTTTGTTTATTTACTTACTTACTTACTTACTTATTTACTTACTTATTTACTTATTTATTTACTTACTTACTTACTTACTTACTTACTTACTTACTTACTTACTTACTTACTTACTAGACTTCTATGCCGCCTATCTCACCAAGGCGGCTCCGGAAGGAACCAAATTCCTTAGACTTTCAGGCCTTGTTTTATATGTGTAATTCATGCCCTCCTTTCTCCAGTATAAAACACCAAATCTACCCATGGGAAAAATCCTAGAATTGGCCTTTCCCTGGAAACGTCTTTCCTTCCTCCCCAATAATGAGGTTATGCGGCCTTTGCTTTCTCTTCCTTTTTTAGGAAGTTTGTTAGTAGGTGGGATTGCCAGGCAATATGTTTATATCATCCAGCTCAAACAACTGCTGGTTATTTATACCAGAGGTCTCCAACCTTGGCAACTTTAAGACTTGGGGACTTCAACTCCCAAACTTCAACTGAAAGTTGAAGTCCACAAGTCTTAAAGTTGCCAAGGTTGGAGACCCCTGGTTTATACCATCTTTGAGAGAAAGTGCTTCATTTTTTTCTTAATGGTTCTATAATTAAGATAAGGTAAGCTGACTGGAAGCTAAGCAGGGTCCAGACCTGCCAACCCCTGATAAAGGAAAATCTGGAGACCCATGAAAAAAAATATGGAGATTCTATAAAAAATAGTGAGATTCTATTTTTTTCCCAATCAAGATTAAACAAACCCCTTTTCCATTGAGGAAAGTCATTAACAGTTTATTTAAATGTTTTATTTGTGTTCCCTGTTGTAAGAAGATGCAGCTTTCTTTCTTCTATTGAAAAATCACCACCTCTTTTTGCCATGTTTATACGATTGCGATCGCTTTCCCGCGCTGAACTTACAAAGACTACTGGGAAACTAGCCTCATTCCCAGGGCCTACTCCCCTTTCAAAATGACCGACAGACACGAAGAAAAACGATTACCGTATATACTCGCATATAAGCTGACCTCGCATATAAGCCGACCCCCAAATTTGGAAAAAAAAAAAAGCATTTTAAATTCGGCGTGAGATTGAGGAGCCTTGTCATGAGACCGTGAGAAATGACAAAAAATCGTGAGACTCACGGCAGAACCGTGAGAGTTGGCAGGGCTGAGGGTCAGATCTGGTTAGTGGTTCACTAGGCAATCTCCAGAGAATAACTGGGTTGTAGGCTAAATTGGGCATTTGAAAAACATTTGCATTGTTGCTAAGAAATCTTTGTGGCTGTGTCCATGAAATCACTAGAAGTTGAACTCCACCTGAAGGAGATTATCTTTTCAAACCAGAGAGTAGCAGAACTAGGTAAATTAATCTGATCACATAAGTGCGGGGGGGGGGGAATCATNTAAATTAATCTGATCACATAAGTGCGGGGGGGGGGGAATCATTGTTACACATGACATCTGATACACTTTGGCTTTATTCTTCTCTGGGAGACACTTCGTTAGATGCAAAATTTGATGTAAATAAGCCACACTATGTTGATGTGTGTGAGATACCTCTGGCAGGATCTCAGCACAATCTTGTTGGTGGTGGAGTTTTGTGAATGTTTGCTTCTCCGGAAACCTCACCTATTCCGTCATTGGGCTTGGCTTCAGTATCTGATGAGGTTGAAATTGCTGTGTGGGAGATCGGGTGTGCCAGCTTCTCCTTTCTTCTGGATACCTTTAGCGTGTGGTAAGAGCTCCTACTGCCATGTTCTATCCTCCACTGTCTTGTTTGTGATCAAGAAAGAAACCCGGAACAGAGTAGCATCTGGAAATGACCCAGTCAAATGGAGGAATGCTGTAAGGGGAAGGCTGCTTCCAGTATGTGTTCCTGCAAATGTCATTGGAACTATTAGTCAACATTCAACCGGGACTGACCTTGAGAAGTCTTAATTAGCCCAAAAGACCAAATTGCTTCCCCTTAAAAATACTCCAAGAGACAGTCACTTTTCAATGACCTTCTACTGATGTTCACCTACGTGAATTGTTCTTCTTTGTTCCTGTTGGCATGTATGCTGTATTTTTTTGGAAAGGCCTTGCTGCAGAGAGGAAGGCTTTCTCTGGTTTGAGCTATGTGCCTATGTTATGTAAACGCACGTAAGCATTTTATGTGATGCAGTTCTGTACAAATCCACCGTTTGTTAAATAGAAATATTATGTGCTACCATGAAATATGCTGTATGTATACCAGAACAATCAGTTCCAGGAGCACCCATGGAATGGGTGGAGAGAAGGTTAAGAGACAAAATGCCCTCAGCCTTGAAGAAAGAATTTAATTGAACAGTCCCGGTCTTTGGCTGGTTTTTTTCCCCTTCCTCCATAAATATCACTTGCAGGCAATGAGAAAGGTATAATAAACTAGAAGGACATATCAGTCCACAGTAGCAGATAATTTTTTTCCTCCTTCTTTACTGCTTTTGGTGTTGGATTATTAGGCAGGCTTTGTAAGTGATTGTATTGCTAATATATCTGGGAATGTGCACCAAGCTGTGAAATCCAGCCTGTCAAGGACATAGCCCACTCCTCTAGAGAGCCCAAATTTGCATTATTGGATATTAGGACTGCCGATGGCAAGTCTCAGATGCTGATCAAAAAGAAACTGATTCGGTGACAATAACTGAAAACTGACGTCCCAAATGCCTTTTATTGTTTCTCTGCTTTAGAAAGAGTTGAGACCTCGTCTCTGCCAGATGAAGAAGGGCCCCAATGGCTACGGGTTCAACCTCCACAGTGATAAGACAAAACCAGGCCAATATGTCCGGGCTGTGGATCCAGATTCTCCAGCTGAAGCTTCAGGGCTGCAGCCTCAAGACCGTATCATTGAGGTATGTACTGGGGGGAATGCACTGTTTGTTCCACAATAATTAACATTTGACTAACCTAGACTCAAAGAGAACTGATTAAATGGAAGTTGTGGTCCAAGAGCTGTGCCATTTTATGGGCTTTTCAAAATCACCTCATATACCTTGCTTGTTTTGAAGCCAGTGAAATTGGGGGATTAAAAAGTTGGGGGAAGCCAGTGAAATTGGAGGATTAAAATACCCATTGTCTGATTTGAGAGTAATTATGGTTATATAATATTTCTATACCCCGCCATAAAAAATGTAACTGTCTTTCCCAAATGCCTTTACCTTGCAAATAAATAGAATTCCATTTCTTCTCTAAGACCATTTCCTTAAAGATCCTTGTAGACTATTTTTAACATATTTTAATATAAATTAAGACCTTCATTCCTGGACTCCTCTTACTATTGCAATCTCACCTGGCGGCAGGGTTCACCTGGATGCTTTTGGCATAGGAGTTCAGTGGATCCACCTCCGTGATGCTTGTTTCATAATCTTCAAATTGTCCTCACTAATTACAGCACCATCCAGCAAGGCATGTCCCTACCTTGAGAAATTTGCCATTTAAATTGGAGCATGGGAAAGCAATAAAAAGATGTTAGGGGCAAAGGTAGCAGGGGAAGAATAGGCTTATGATTTAAAAGAATATTATTGAGTCTTGACATTGGTTTCGCACCATGAGCTTAAAGCCTGAATTTCTTGATGGACGGTGTCATAAGCACAATAGGATAGGATGTTGATAACCCAGGCTCAGTTTCATTCCAAATAGCCTCTTTTAAAGATCAGAGGGGGAAATGCCCATGGTAGGGAAGTTATGACCAAGTCTAGGAACCAAAGACAAATAGATCTGCTGCACTGGGTCATTTCACAGAAAGGCTTTGGAAGGGCTAAGTTAAACAAAGATAATTTCTCCACACTGTCTCGGGATTAGTACAGGAATGAGATTTTCCTCAGTCACCATTGGATTGCACAATCAATGCTGTCAGGCATGCATAGCTAGAGATGAAGCTACGCAACAGTGTAGATATGTGACATTTTATACCGACTCGCGACTGCCCACTTGCATAGGTGCCTTCATAGCATGAAATCCTGTTCAGTCTTTAGGGAGAAACGAGCACAAATTGCACTTTTTGGAAGTGTTTAGCCACACGGAGTGGAAGGTAAAGGCTAAGAAAGCAATTCCTCATATTGTGCCAATGTGTAAGCAAGGAAAGGGAGAGAGATGAACCGCATACAGCTTCTACTGTGTATATGTTTACAGATCCATTGGTATTTTACTCCTATAAAAAGATAAGCCTAAGGCCAAAGGTTGCATAGCCCATTATTTTTATGCATGCTGTTTTTACCCTAAAGTGTGCTTAGTTTAGGCTTCTAAGATCAACTGCACAGAAAGGAGATCAAGAAACTAGGTTATTTGTTTCTTCAGTGTGTCACGAAACCAGGTTTGGGCAGTCTTGATTGGTTGGTGTTGTAGAAGCCCTGGGTGTATCTTTTGTACTACATGCGTCATTTTGCATGTGCCCAGTCATAAAGCCTTTGGGGCCCTAGAGGCATTTTGGTAAATAAAGATGATAATAGAGTTGGTACTTGCTATGCAGCATGCCAGCTCCGCTTCTATTACGTTTTAATTAAGAGATCCTTTAAAACAAAGTAAGAAGTTTGCCAACACGGATGGAGGTGTCAGAAGGATGCTGGTGCTCACAAGCTCTTTATTGCTGGCCCTGCATTGAATTATCAAGCTGGCTTTGCAAATGGATGGGGGTGGGTAGGGAGGGCAAGGGAAGTCAGGCAGCGCAGAGCAGTGTTGCAGCATCATGATGTGAGTCCCATCCCTTTTCTCCATGCATTGCTATGTGGCATGCACTGAAAACTCCAAAAGGGGAATTCTGATTGAAGCAGCGAACTGCTATAGACCAGGGGTTCCAAGCGCCCAGGCCACGGCCCAATACCAGGCAATGGCCCATTTGGAACCGGGCCGCGGAAACAGTGGGCAAGCATGCATACACAGTTCAAACTTGTGCCAGCAGCAGGCAAGTATGTGCGTGCAGCTCCATTTGCACAAACAGCAGATGCGTGGGCCCACCCCCAGCCAAATGGAGCTGCACACATGCTTGCCACTTCTGGGGAACTATCTCTCTCCCCACCCCTACCCCAGCCAGTCTACAAAGCCATAAAGATTGGGGACTGCTGCTCTAGGTGCCTACTGTGTTTTCCCCAAAATAAGACCCTGTCTTATATTTTTGTTGCCACCAAAAAAAGCACCAGGTCTTATTTTGGGGGGATATCATCCACTGACTAACCTCACTTGTGTGTGTCGCCCCGGCCTCCTTTTCACTGTCTTCAGAAATTTCTTCTTCTGCAGCCAGCAATGCTTTCCTGAAGCTCTCTGCAGCCTATAGGATCTATCCAGAGCTTTGTTATCAGCTCCAGAGGCCTTCAGGAAAGACTTGCCAGCCTTGTTGGCTGCAGAAGAAGGTCTTGGGGTGGTGCGAGGCCTGGCTACAATTGTCCAAAAGTAAGCAGTAGGGCAGCTCCAGTCCCCCATCCCCACTCTAGTTTAATTTTTACACATCCACTCCGGAGTGGGCAGGATCTTAATTAGGGCTTATTTTGGGTGGTAGGGCTTATATAGGGCACACATGTAAAAAACAAGCATAGGAATGTTTTACAAGTTGACACTAGGACTTACTTTCAGGGTACGTCATATTTTAGGGGAAACAGGGAATTTTGTTTGGAAACAAAACAGGAAACCTTTTAGCTCAAAGTGAAATTAATATAAAGGTTATAATATGCAAGTCATATACCCATATACCCTCTGTGAGTGCATTTTGTACTTTCTTTTAAAAGTACCTTGAGTGTAAAATTATTTATAAGGACAATAAAGGTGGAATAAAAGTAAACATGAATAAATAAATACAGCCTATTTTCTTATTCTCTGCTGTTAAGTCATACTCACTAATAAGAATAACTTCAGAATAGTGAGCAAGAGTAATGGCATCAACTAAAGGTCAGAGCTGGGAGTATCCACTTTCAGTCTAATTAAAATTTTGATACATGTTGTAATTTATTTTTTATGATTTATACATTGCCTTTCAGCACATGGGTGCTCATTAAGCTCTGGCTACAGTCATTTTTATTGTTGCTGCAATCTTGCCATATCCATTCCTGGCCTGTTTGCTGTGTTACACAAGGCACTTGTCTTTTAAGATAACAACCACAATGGAGCCTCATATTCCTGGCCAAAATAGTCCCTGGCCATATTCGCTAAAAAATTCAGAAACCACAAACATGGTATTTTTGAATGATAATATAATCTGCAGCAGAATTTAATGGCCATATTTCCTTCCTTCTTGAACCTTCAGATGGGGCAAAATTAAGCTCATCTAAATACAGAACATTATTATGTTTTTGGTAGGCTGACTTTTTGAGCAATGGCTTACTTGAAATTTAAAGTAACCCAGGGACTATTTTTAGTTTTGTGGAAATGGTAAGGAATCATTGATAGTTCCTACTGAAAGGCCTACCGCCAGAGCCCTCATAAAGATAGGTATCCTAGGATCATAGAGCTACTCTTGAATGACACTACATGGGCACTGGATTTAATAGACTGCATCTGTTGATCTGATGTTCTCACTCTCTTGTGTGGACCTTTGCATTTCTTTGGAAACCTATGGGAGAATTTTCGTTAAGAATGTTTGTTATTGGACAACTTTTGGTAGAAATCTGTTTGTCCATCAGAAATAACCTGGTCTTCAAGGTCTTCTTGGTCCATGACCTTTTGCAATATATGTGAGGAATTAATGGAAGGTATAAGGAACTGGGTTTTAACAGAAATGCAGCTCCTTGAAGATGGAGCAGAGCCATGATTTAGATCCATCTACCTCACGTTCACACAAACTGCTAAATTTGGAAAGGCAGTGAAGCTCTAAAGCAGCCTTTCAGCTTTGCATTATTTTGCTCACAAGGCAGAGTCATAACGTAAATATCCTTGTTCACAGGAAATGTTAAACACTAAGACACGCTGGTTAAGGATGTTGAGAATTGTAGTTTGATACATTTGGAGCATACACGATTGAGGAAGATTGTTTGAGGGACATTTATGTCCCCACAGAAAGGCATTTACGATATGTAATTTAGATAGTTAAACCTAATTCCAGACGATAGAGTGTGACAGTTTTAAGTATCCAATGACAGTGGCAAAAGACTCAGCTGTGATGATTCCTATTGTTTTTGTGGGAAATAGTTCATATCATATTAGTCCTGTACTTGCTGTTGTTGTGGGGTGCTACTGGTTGTTGTGGGGTAGACGCCAACATTTCTAAAATCTCAATATTGTTGGGCGCCCTCCTGAATATTTGTTTCTTTCTTTGGGCTCAGAAACATGTTTCTTTCCTGGCAGGTGAATGGGCAATGTATGGAAGGGAAGCAACACTCAGATGTTGTTTCAGCCATAAAGTCTGGTGGAGATGAGACCAAGTTGCTGGTTGTGGATAGTTTAACAGATGAATTCTTCAAGAACTGCAAAGTCATTCCCTCTGAAGCACATCTGAAAGGTATGGCATCCATTTGCTAAAGAAGATATTATTGTGGTTTGGGTGAGATTTAAAGAACAATTCCTTCCTAGACAGAGATGCTGTGAGTGTGTTGGAATGCAAGTGTGAGATGAGCATGGGCCTACTGGATAGGCTCGCAAAGAGCCCCTGACCCTTCTCATTTTTTGCCTTTGAGTCCTGTACCTTCTGTTGGAGGAGAACGGTGAGGTGTATGCGTCTATGCCTGAGTCTTGAGTGTGGAAATAACTGGTCTCAGTGGTGTATTAAACATTAAGCAGACTATAAGCATGTTCTTATGGCACTAGGCCCAAAGGGGGCACCACAAAGTTGAGAATATGGCTTTGTTTGTACAGTATGTACAAAGGAGGCACAAGTTTTGTCAGTGCTTAGGGCAGCAGTGAGACTTAATCCGTCACTGACTGATCTCACCAGAAACAAGATAGGAATTAGCAATCCCTTTAAACATTAAATAAATCCCAGTAATGCAGAATGGCCAAGAACAATGTGCTATGTGAACATCTTCAATAGTTGGGGTTTTGGGCATGTAAGTACTAGAAAAGAAGTGGAAGCATATTCATTGGCTCTTTCAGAAAGGCTGAGTTCATTGTTAAATGAGTTACAAGATGTTCTTCCATCTTTAGGAATGTAAGAAGCTGCTTAGTTTTGAATTGCCCTTTTAGTTTATTGAGCCCAGAATTATGGGTACAGACTGGTAGCTGCAGTCCATGGTTCAGGACAGTTTGTCCATCAAAGACAGTCCTGAAAGGATTGAAGTTAGATTTTTCTGAATTCAAAGCATGTGCTGTACTATTGAGGGTATATTTTCCCTCAATAATAGAAAAAATACACCCATCTCCCCCAAACTCTGGGTTACCGTTCTGAAATGCTGGCCTGGTTCTGCAAAGAAATGAATGCTAAATTTAATATAAATGAAATTAAAATGTTGGATATATGAATCCAGTAAGCCTGTCCTTGAAAAGCATACATTGGTAACTGGGAACCAATCTTGGGAATGTCTGGCTCCTTTCCATACAAATAAGAGTCTTTCTCTATCCTCCTTGCTCTCTATAACCAGACACAAAATAGAATTTTCCTTAAAAAACAGACAGACATTTAAGCCATGCCAGTTTAAATTGATTGTGATGAACTAGCACAAAACACATCTGAGGCACATCAAGCTTTCTACCCTTGCATTGGGGTCCCCAGCATCCCAGCAATGAAAGGATAAAAAAAACCCAAGAAGGCAAGAGACACATGCCCACTCACCCTTTTCACATGCTGTTGGCGCCCAAATGTCAAATCAGAGCTTGTATTGTTGTTGAGATCTGCAGACAACAGGTTTGGGGCAAGGCCTGCTGTACTTTGCAGTCTTACTCTTTGAGTGTTGATCAAAAACTGGGAGGCTCAGGGAATGTTGCTGCCAGGATTGTTGATTTGTGTTTTGGGGGGTCAACCATTTCTGAATTAAGCTGGCAGGGTTGTTGTACCCCTGTTTTAATCTTTATTTTCTCAAAGCAGCAGCAGCAGCAGCAAATGTTAACATTAACAGGGCATTCATGAGCGTGGTGGGGAGTACATATAACCTGCATGTTGCCCATCCCTGCTGTAGATTCTGGCCTTTGAAATTTGGCCTTTAGAGTTCATGCCTGGCATATAATGAGGGCTTCCCAAATCATCTATGTCCTGGAGGGGGAATTCACTGTATCTCCTGAACAGGATTAAGATTGGTGGATGAGTGTGGTGGATTCTGCACCTTTAAAAGATGTCCAAGGCATCGTGTGTGTAATTCAGATAGATTTACAGATGGGGCTCATAGATGGATACAGCGATGGAACTTTGATCCTGGCAATTACTTGCCTGTGGACTTCAACTCCCAGAATTCCTCCTCCAGTCATGTTAGTTCAGGAATTCTGGGAGTTGAAGTCCACAAGTCTTCAAACTGTCAAGTCTGAACACGCTTGCTTTAGAACATGGGTGTCAAACTTGCCGCATCATATTGCTGTTACGTGACATATCAGTGTTTTTTCCCTGTGTGGCTGTGGCCTGGTGTGATGCGTTTGGCCCGTGGGCTGCCAGTTTGACACCCCTGATCTAAAATATAGTCTGTTTCTCTCTACACAGTGTAATTCTTGGATTAAAAACCTGTGGAAGGAAGAGAGGAAGGAAGGAAGGAAGGAAGGAAGGAAGGAAGGAAGGAAGGAAGGAAGGAAGGAAGGAAGGAAGGAAAGATGGAAGGAAGGAAGGGAGTTTTTCGAAGGAGGGGTCCTCATATGAAAATCTCTGACATTTGTTAAGCGAGTTTTGCCCCATTTTATGACCTTTCTTGTCAGAGTTGTTAAGTGAATCACTGTAGTTGTTAAATTAGTAACATGGTGGTGAATCTGCCTTCCCCATTGACTTTGCTTGTCAGAAGGTTGCAAAAAACCCCGGGACAATGCAGCTGTCATCAATAAGAGTCAGGGGCCAAGTGTCTGAATTTTGTTCACATGATCACGGGGTTGATCACGTGATCACAATCATGCTCCAACAGTTATATGTGTGAAAAATGGTTGTAAGTCCCTTTTGTCAGTGCCGTTGTAAATTCGAACAGTCCCCAAATTATGTGTTGTAAATTGTGGACTACCTGTGCTAGTTTATACAAATGGATCAATAGACCTTGGAAAGGATTTTTGTTCTGGTGTGAACAAGTTGGGTTTATATGTGTGTGCATGGGCAGAAGAGATTGCTGTCCATTTTAACTGCAGAATAAATTATTCCTCCTGTGTGAGGGCGCTTCTTCTAGCAAGACCACATTCTTCCTCTTATCAACCCACATAAATTTTTGTGCTTTGTGTTTTTGTCTACAGGAGGCTTCATTTATGGAAGGGGCAGTAGAAATAGTTCCATAATGCAAAAAGAATCCATATAGCCATTATGTTCTGTGGAGTCATTGTATATTCTAGTTCACAGTTAATTGGTCAGGAAGAAGTAATTCAGGGGATGAGATCTTTTTAATGGTGATTAAATAATGTCAAAATAGAGGGCCTTACCATTAACTAAATAGTAATAGCTACCACAATGCATAAAGAGGGAGATGCTTGGATTTTGAGGAGTGGCTAGGAATGGCTTATTTTAATACATCGCCCAATCCATTTTCTTTCGTGACATTATTAGAAACAATTAAATCCTTCATTAGTATGTGGCCAGGGTCAAATAAGTTTGGCATCCATATATAAGTGGAAACTATTTTCGGGTACTTGGAAAAAGTAGGTTTGTAGGTTAAACATAATTTTTATGATCATGGTAATCTAGTTTTTAAAGAAAGGAACATCTGGGGAAAAACATCTGACCTGGACTTGATGGAAGAGTCTCTTGTGCATTGTGATGAAAGGAACTGGATCAACAATTAAATCACTTTGGAAATCCTTAAGTCAGGATTTAAGACATAGAATAGAATTCTTTATTGGCCAAGTGTGATTCGACACACAAAGAATTTGTCTTGGTGTAAATGCTCTCAGTGTACATAAAAGAAAAGATAGATTTGTCAAGAGTCAAGAATCATAAGGTACAACATTTAATAATAGTTATAGGGTACAAGTAAGCAATCAAATCATACTAGGAAACAGTCAATATAAATCGTAAGGATACAAGCGACAAAGTTACAGTCATACAGTCACAAGTGGGAGGGGANATACAAGCGACAAAGTTACAGTCATACAGTCACAAGTGGGAGGGGATGGGTGATAAGGAGTGATGAGAAAATTAATAGTAGTGCAGATTTTGTAAATAGTTGGACAGTGTTGAGGGAATTATTTATTTAGCAGAGTGATGGCATTCGGGGAAAAACTGTCCTTATGTCGAGTTGTTCTATCTCTAGTAGGGCATATATTAGTCACCGTCATTCAAGATTCCACTTCACAAGGCTCAAGGAAAGGACCATCCCAAGTCCCTCTGCTCCATAGAAAGAAGAATACAGAGTAGTTTTGCAAGAGGGAAGAGATCGGAGAGAAGAGTCCTCCAACCCCAGATCCTTGAATCAGAGGAGTGAGGCATGGGGAAAGAAATTCAATACGGTATTGACATCTCACCTTCAGGGACCTTCCAACAAGCAGCCTTTTTGCCAAATAAAATGTTCTGTTTTGCTCAATAGCTCTGAGATGAAAAGGCACAACAGCACTGAGTCATCTAATTACTAAATTATTTAAACAACTTTCAAAGGCTAATTATTGGTTTTTAAGAACCTGAGCAGTTCTACACCTCTTAGTTTACATGGCTGCCAAGCACTGAGTCAGTATGTAGAATTATCTTCCAATTTAACATTTGGGACATGGATACATATATTTCACTTCTGATTTGTACTAGGATCTAGTTAATGGCCAATCATCATTAATGGGACCAGTCGTCCCATTAAACATTGTCTCTCATTGAGAAACCAGATTGGGCAAGGTTCACAAGGCAGGAGTACTTGAAGAAAAAAGAGCTTCCTATTTTATGATTACCTGGACCAAAGCTGACCTTTATTACACAACTAATTCACTTGCTTTAGAGAAGGTTTTCAGGAGCTTGATCTCTTTCCATGTGATGCACCCTCAAATCGACATCTTTTACACATCTTTTTCAGTTTGGATTGCCTGCTTTGGGATCCTATGAAGGGATAGTTATGGGTAGCAAAAGGAGGGAAATGTTTCTGGAGCATCAGTGGGACGGGATCAGTTACCCAAGAAGAAGGAATAGTGCTCTTTGGAATCTCTTATCCTCTTCTACGAGAGCTATCCACAAAATAGATTACGTTTTCATCTGTAGCAAGAAGGGGCGGAGCTAGCACAGCCATCTTTGGTCTGTGCGTCTGCCACTTAGTCTGCATCTAGTCGTGCTAGTGGGAGGTTTGTATCATTGCGTGTTATTTCACAGCAAACATTTGAAATGTGTGCTGCAATTGAAAATCCCACGAGTTGTGGGGTGCGATCAGTGATAAGGGTTTTTTTGGTAAAAAACCACAAACTGATTGAAATTTTTCGGCAACTGTGTGAAGTGTACGGGGACAACATCATCACTGAAGGTGAGTGCGCCAATGGTGCATTAAGTTTAAAAATGGATGAACTAATGTTCATGATGAACAGTGGAGTGGACGTCCAAGCATTGTGGTGACTGCTGAAGCTGGTCGTGAAAGTCGATTACAAGATTCGTGAAAACCACCGTTTCACAGTAACGGAACTTTTTGCTTAGTTTCCACAATTTCACGACAGTTTGTTGCATGAAATTGTTAGCAACAAAGGCGTAGGCTACCACAAATTTTGTGCAAGATGGGTTGCCAAAAAATCCACTGACAGAAAACCACAAGAGTCCAGTGTATGGCCGCATCATTGGCATTTCTGTACTCTGACAACAAAGATGGAGCTTCAATTGCTTAATCCGAATTATAACTGGAAGACGAGAACTTGGGTCAAACATGTGAACTGCGAGACCAAATTGCAGTCTAAATGGAGTGGGGGCACACAAATCTCCCCAAAAACCCAAATAAAATTGTTTGCAATGTTCTCTTGCAAGGAAGATTATGGCGACTGTTTTTTGGGACTAGGTAGGTGGTGCTTCTTATCGATTTTCTGGAACATGGTGCAAACAATAAACTTCTGTGAGGTATTGTGATAACATTGGTGAAAATAAGACAAGCAATTCAGAATTTCCTCAGTTAGAGAAAGTTAAGCTCCAATTTCTTTTTGGCAATGACAATGCCCGACCACCACAGCAAATCGCGCTCCTCGCAGAAGTCCTGAAATGCTTTCAAGTGGAGATGCTTTCAATTGGGGGTTCAAAGTTTTAAATTTTTGTTTTGTTATATTTAAAATCCAATTTCTAATATTTCTTTCCCAAAACTTCTGAGGCACAATGGGCAAATCCACCACATGTGAAAATATGTTTCCTTGTTGCGTAACAATTTGGGTGGTAGGTTGGGGAACTTCTTAGCCAGTCTCGCAGGAGGTAAGTGCCAGAGATGAACCAGTTATTTTATATAAGTTTTCTTTATACGAGACTGACAATGGTTAATTTGTAATTTGTTTGGCCAGATGTGTTCCTCACTTCCAATTCAGTACTATGACCCACATTGTTTAGCCTATAATTATCATAGATTCTGTGCTATTTCTTCTTTTAATTTGTAATGCGCAAATATTATTTATATGTTTTTTACTAATTGTTTTTCTTTCCTCTTCTAGCCATTATTTTAATGCTAATTCTTGTGGGATCATATTAAGCCATATTGTTCTGCTAATCTTTTTAATAATGGGTTTGTATTTGTGCAAAGGGCCACCATGCTATCTCCTTTCCTGAATTTGTATTTGGTTCCTTCTATTTTAAGCTCTCCCAGTATCATAATAGTAAATCTTTATACGGTGAACAATATTTTCATAATCCAATAGATTTGGATATGTGACTGCTTCGCAATGTAGATATGGCACACATGGAACCTTTGGTAAGTGGTTTTTGTAAATCTTTCCCAGATATTGAACAATTTTCTTACTGGTGGCCTTTGGAAATAAATGAATATTGTTTAGATTTTTTTCCATCCCACATGAAGGCGTGCCAGCCAGTTGGAGATCCAAAACTAATAATACTAATAAACCTTCTATTTTCTAATTTAACGCCAATCCTTAAAGCCAGTTTTTTCCCAAGAAAGCAAAAAGCATCATAATATAATTCAAAATCTGGAACGGCCAAATCCTTCTTTTTTCTTTGGCATCCCTGTAATGGTTTATATTTCACTCTGGTTTTTTTCCTCTTGCCATATAAATTCAGATATACATTGTTTAAATCTACAAAAAAATTCTTTCCAGCTTGCACTGGCACTGTCTGAAACAGGAAGAACATTTTGGCAAAAATATTCAATTTTTACTATCAAAATACGTCCCAATTAACGATGAACTGCAAATTTGGCCCAATTATCTAAATTTTAATTATTTGGCGTTATTAACTTATCATAGTTATCTTTTTTAATCAACAAACATTTAGCAAGTAACCAGATCCCTAGGTATTTTTACTTTATTTACCACTGCATACCTAATTTGGTTTTGCTAGTTCTTCTTCTCTGCTCTTTAATACAGTTTTTGTTAACACTTTTGTTTTTTCTTTGTTAATTTTTAACCCTGCCACCTTTCCATATTCTTCTATTTCTCTTAGTAGTAGTAGTAGGCCATGGTTGTCCCAAACAGCCTTGGGACAACCATGGCCTAAATAATTGAGAACTTTTCATAGACATCTTGTTCCTAATCTCAGTGCCTTGTTCCTCTTATTCTCAAGCTATCCATATTTGGATCACATTTGAGATTCACACATTTACGCCTTCCGGTATAGGACCTCTGCATTTGCAGTACCTTTTCTTAACTTCTTTCTTTCTTTCTTTCTTTCTTTCTTTCTTTCTTTCTTTCTTTCTTTCTTTCTTTCTTTCTTTCTTTCTTTCTTTCTTTCTTTCTTTCTTTCTTTCTTTCTTTCTCTCTCTCTCTCTCTTTCTTTCCTTCCTTTCTTTCCCTCCCTCCCTTTCCCTCTCTCTCTCTCAAATGTTTATGCTGCCCATCTCACTGAGGCAACTCTATCCGGCTTGACATCTGGGGAATGAACCTACAGAAGTGGCAATATTATGCTGCTCTTTCTCTGGCTTGCACCACAATGACTCTTGATGATATTGCAGTGTGACATGCAAAACTCGAGGTGGAAAGCAATTACATTCTCTCTTAGCTGATAGCAACCTTGTATCCAGCTGATGTTCTCTTTGTTCCTGAGGACTATTCTGGATGGAGACTGCCTAGTTTGGCTCTGAGTTTTGTCTCACCTAAACCAGAGCCAAAACTATACTTAGTTTATGAAAGATGGCCATCTGTTTTACTTAAAGGTGTCCTAATATTTTGCAATTATGTGCAACATGCTATAATTGGAAGGGGAGCCAGGGTCTAAAGAGTTAGGCAGGCTTTCCAGCTTGGTCTAGTTTTTTGTTTAAGGCAACATGGGGACATAGTTTTTTTTCCTCTCCTTCCCTATAACAAAGGATTCATTGTTGTGGCACCAGCCACCAACTGCCATTTCCTTCAGTTCTTGTGCATTGTTTGTGTCTTTGGCAAGTACACCTCAGAATTATCTCTGTGATTGTTGCTAAACCACAACTCTAACGCCAGCTAACTGCCTTTTCTTTTTCTTTTGACCACAGCATAGTATCCAAGCCAGAAAAGAAATGGATTCTTCCTGCTGCTCTTATTTATTCATGTATTTTAGCAAACATGGTTGAGACATAGAACTGGTCTTGAGTGAAAGCTGTTGCATTGGGGGATGTGAATTTTTAGAAAGGGAGAGGAAGTAGATCAGGAAGCAGATATTTGGATCCTAAGTAGATGAACATGAACAAGAGACTTTTTTCTGTTCTTGGACTGAGTACACAATTTCCACTGTGTCATTTGTGAAGATTGACAGAATCTGAAGACTTGTGGAAACCAGTTGGACAACTGGGGCACCTTGGCTTCATGTGATGCCAGATGAGGATTACTGAAGAAGCCCTAGTGGCCTGGGTCATACTTTGAAATCAAAATGAAATGCAGCTCATTGTGACTTGTGGTTTTTCCCCACTGCTGAGCTAACATTTTTCTCTTCCTATCTTGACTTGTGGTAACTTATGGTCATGTAAAATGGTGGCTCCCACTTCCGCTCTGTGCTTTGCCGATTCCCCTGCCAGATGTCGGTCAGGAGGAGTAGTTAAATGACAAGCATTACACAGTTGCCGTGCAAGTGCCCATCCCTTTTCTATGTCTATTATGATATCACACACACAAAAAGGGACGTGGTTTATGCCGTGATTCTGGATCAGGTCTTGTGTATTCCTCTGTTTGTGCCTCTGGGTTAAATGCAAGGGGGGGAAATGTGTGCAAGGGTCTTCAGACTTGGCAAGTTTAAGCCTTGTGGACTTCAACTCCCAGAATTCCTGAGCTAACATGACTAGAGGAGGAATTCTGGGAGTTGAAGTCCACAAGGCTTAAAGCTGTCAAGTTTGAAGACCCCTGCTGTAGAGGAATACTAACTCTAAGAGTGGATAGAGATGTTCGGATGAAGATTTAGGTTAGAACAGCATATCTGATAAAAGACTAGACAGAGTTAAGCAAGAAAGAGCTTGGGGCAGGAACAGAGGATTTGGCATCGGCAGTTACTGAGAAGAACTGAAAAGATGACTACAAAGATGTCAGGGTTTATGGTGTATGTAAATAGCTCCTGTTCTTACATAACTTTAGCTTATATTCATGAACCTTTTGAAGTTTATTGAAGGAAAAAACAAAGCAAAACACAACTTGCAGAAATGAAATAATCTGCAATAATCGGTTCTGTTTCATCGTTACATTATTAAAGTGTTTTAACAACTACACAGTTGAGTTTTAAAACTGGTGGCAGACAGGCATTTCTGGTCAAAAACAGCCTTGGTAACAAAGCTAAAATCCAAATCGTTGGACAACATGCAGGTCTTGTGAAAGGTTTGCCAGGTATGAACCCTTGCCCATCCCAAATCATTGCCCTACACCTTATTGGCCTTTTAGATGGTGTTATCAACTCCAAGAAAGCTCGGGGAAATGGATAGAAATTAATATCTCGTTGCTCCTGCTCCACGGGAGAATGCCGTTCACTTACCTGTCACTACATTAAAGCAGCTCTTCCTAGTCTCACTTTTGGGGTATCCCATGAGATGTGCAGTAAAAGCATGAATGGCACAGTGACAGCAAGGTGAGATTGTGCTAGAGGGAAGTGTGCTTGGTCTATATTCCATGGCTCATGATATACTCCTTCAGTTTATGAGCTGCCCCAGATGTTTTCTATAAAATTGTAGAGAAAGTTCTGCATGAAATGTATGAAATCTCATGCATTTATTTGGCACCGTTGGTTAAATTGCAGTGTGCAACTGCACACTCCAGAAATTTGAGCGTGTTGGACACGTGAAATGGGAGAGTCATGTTAAGTTGGAGGGGATATGGATTAGCTACAATGTTCACAGGAGGATCTCAGTGCTCTCTCTCACCACAGCTTGTTTTGCAGAGTTTCTGTGAAAATAACACAAAGGCAGGTGTAAAACCACAGTTGTTCTCAAATTTCCTTGAAGGCAGCTATGCTATAATTGAAAATGTAGCAAATCTCTGTAATGTAGGCAGGAATAATGGCAACGGTGTTTCAATCTGATCACCTGCCTATTGGGCGATTGAGAAGGGAAAATTCCTGTGGCTGATACTGCCTAGAATGGTTTTGCAATTCACACCTACCTCTATGGCATGTAGGCCAGAGACAGTGCCAGTACTACTTGCCTAACACAAAATTGTGAGAGATTGTAATGGTACAAGGCACTCACTGAAAACCATACACTCTGGGCCAGTTTTGGAGGAATCTAAGGGTCAAATTGATGTTTTAAGCAACTGGAAGGCACTAATTTGACTCCTTAACCAGAGGTGGGTATTCAGCAGGTTCTGACCAGTTCTGGAGAACCGGTAGCGGAAATTTTGAGTAGATCGGAGGACCAGCAAATACCACCTGTGTGACTGGAGATTTTACAGTATCCTTCCCCTGCGGTACCCACCAAGCCACGCCCACAGAACTGGTAGTAAAAAAAATTAAATCCCACCACTGCCCTTTACCCCTAATAGTCCCCATGTAAAGTACCTTGAGTCCATGGATAAAAATGTGCAGGGGAATACATACATGCGTACATACGTACATACATACATACAATAAACTATAACAGTGATCACCTACCCAATCTGATGATGTCTAATATTATCTGTCCTTTAACCTGTCCTACTCCTTTAACCAATTCCCAAAGAGAAAAAAGGTCAATTTTTGATATACATTGCTCTATGAAAGTGACTGCAGAGGAGGGTGTGTTTCTTTACACATGCACGTGTGTCTGTGTGAGAGAGAAAGAGAAAGAAACAGGGAGAGAGAGAGGTGGGTTCTGATGATGGGATATATTTCTGTAGCAAAATTGGGAGATCCCAGAGGGAACAATAAGCCTTTATTCAGCCTGTTGGTGGTTACGGGGTATGCTGATTAGTATTGCAGTGGGTTGTAGAAATACTGCTAGAAGAAACTAAACTTATTCACTTCCTTTTTTGTTTGTTTATTCTATTCCTTTCCTTTCAGGTCTTTTACCAGAACCAGTTGCCAATGGTGATGTGGAGAAGGTAAAAATTACTGCCAATCACATGGTTCCTTGATAGATGTGTTAAGACCCAACATTCAACATTGCAAATTCCTCTGCTCTACCTGTGTTGTTATTGGTGGTGGGGGGGAGCATCAACCGATTACTGAATGACTCTTATGCCTTCCGAGTCTACATTGTTAGGAAATTTTAACTGGCCCTAGTTTTCCAATACATTCACATCGGAGATAATGCAGAAGCACTGCATGTGCCAAGATTGTCTTCAAATAGTTGTAAGATATTTTCTTTCTCCCTGGTTTTTTTTTTTTTTTAAAAAACCTTCTCTGTACAAACTGCTCAGAGCAGCCCTTGACTAGCTGCCAGATAAAAAGAGTGAAATCTTCCTAAAATGGGAAAGGAAGGTGGGCTATGCTCTTGATGTTCCCAGAGAGAAAAGCAAACTGAGGAGAGGGAGGGCTAATGCCTTGGAAGGCCTGTCACTCATTTCAGAGCCTGCCTCTTGTCATTGAATAAAATGGCCCATCCTTCACCCAATGGGTGGAATCTCACATCTTTTAAAAGGCCAAGTTACTTCCAGTCTGCTTTGAAAAAATAAAGCCTTATTAAAGTAAGAGAAGAAAGAAAACATAATTATAAAACTTTTTTTAAAAAAGGGCTGGGCCTTTTAAAAACATTGGAATATATATTCAGAGGCAGGATGAGGATGTTGCCAGACTATGGGTAAACAGGATAGATATGTCATTCAATGTCATTTTTCCCTAATTGGTCTGAATGCTAATTGCAAGCCAGTATAGAAATAGTCGCTGTTCTGCACACTGATGAATAAGTCTGCCATGTGATGTAATGCAATTAATCACTTTCAGAATCATTTTATATACCTCAATATAGAATTATTTATTTATATTTATATTCATGTATTTACATCTTGCATTTCTGAATCTCCCACCTTACTCAAAGAGAGACTCTCTTGTTTTAAATGACTCTGAAATGCAAATATTCCTTAGCACAACATTTCAACAGAATTCAAGATTCAAGATCTTTCAGACTTTCAATTTTCCTCTTTCACAGAAATTGCTCTCCCAATTTGTCCAGCTTATCTCTTACCCAGAATATTCAAAGTTTAACAAAACCTCAATATATGCATAGCATTTTAGCAAAAACTGACTGATTAAATTGTATACATAAGGGGAAATCTGGTGCGATGAGAACACCCAAAACAAGGCTGCTGCAAGGAGTTTTTAATGAACTATTTGCTTATCATTCAAATGGAGACAAATTGTGGTTAGTCTTAATTATATTTTGTTGAAACAAGCAAGACAGAAATTATCAAATTGGCTTGTTTTTTTAAATAATGAATCATATTTTAGAGTTTGTGGTGGCATGATGAACTCTTACATAAGCAGAAGAACTGGATAGGGAGTGGCTCATTGGATTAATACTTGGTTATGTTTAGCATCAGACACTTGTGTAAGGACAATTGAAGAAAATGTTCTTCCATGTGGATACAAAATTTATTGATCCAAAGGCAAGCAACACGGAAGGGGAATCTGCTCTAACATAGCTTGAGGAATCATGCTGCTGCTGGTTTATTTGCTTCTTTCCAAAAAGCTGAACTGGCCAGTTGGTTTTAAAAAGAGAGATGAAGTTAGCAGAAGAGTAAAAGAATAGCTGCTGGGCACAGACTTATTGGATTGTCACCTCTTTTCTAGAATAACTTATGTGGCATCCATTCTGTTTCACTTTCTAATTCTGTATTGTTTCTAATGCTCTCCGAGTGATTGGTCACCAAAAAAAAAAGAAAAAAGATAGCCCACACAGATTCCTTGTCAAATAAAGAAACACTCCCCCGACTAAAAATTCCCAGGGAAAGTGAGGATTTGCTACTGCCCCCACAACTCAGAATTCGATAAGAAAATTTCTTTTGAATCAACTTGTTATCCTTGTATTGTATGTTAACAAGACTTTTTCTGGCTTTATTGCCAGCAGCTCGGGGGAGTATTTAAATGATACAGCAAACAATGGTTTTGAGAAGAATGAACACAGTGTGATTACTCGACAGACGGACCGACCAGTCCCGTATGGGAAGCTACTGTGGGATAGCAGTTAACAATTCAGTTGGGAAATAGGACTATGAGATCGTCATGACTGGCTAGAAAGAAAGGATTGCAACAAAATGTGTGCCTTTAATTTGAAATAATGCTGTGCCTACTACTTAAAGAGCCCTATCCTGCCATTAAATTTTAAGTTTTTTCTTTCTTACTTCTAGGAGAACTTTAGAGATGAACAAACGGAGATTAATTCTGAAAGCCCTTCTAGCCCTATGACCGTGTCTCCTTCTTCAACTCTAAGTGAACCTTCTATTGAGGTATGAACATAGTCTGGGTGTGGTAGGCAAATGGGAGTGATGAGTGATGTGTGGATAATCCAGTGAGAGGTGTAGGTAAATATTCCTTTGACTGTCTCAAAGACCAGAAGGATGCCTATGGTACTATTTTGCAGTGATGGAGAAGCTAGGTCCCAGTTTGTTTGGCAGAAGAAACATTTTTTCTCTTTTTTAGTCAGCACTAGCACTTAGACCTATTTACTGCTTCATAGTGCTTTACAGCCCTCTCTGATTAGTTTAGAGTCAGCCTATTGCCCCCAACAATCTGTTTCCTCATTTTATCAACCTTGGAAAGATGGAAGGCTGAGTCAAACCTGAACTGATCAGGATCAAACTCCTGGCTGTGGGCAGAATCAGCCTGCAATACTGCAGTCTAACCATGGCACCACCATGGCTCAGTGATAACAATGAAAACTTCTGCAGTTTATTTTTGTGGCTGCTTGGGAAGATTACATTACCCATATTTTTTTTAAAAAAAGAAGTTTGTTAATACTTCTACCTTTTATTTGGCGAGAAATAGTTATCGGTGATTTAGTAACGGATTAGGAACTGTAAGATGTTTCTACTGAAAACAGGTGAAGGGAAGTGATTTGCTATTTGTACCCAACACTAATTGAAGGATCTAATTGTGTCCAGGGAGAGATTTCAGGAGCAATAGTGTGAGGTTCCAATTTAGATTGTGGATATGATGTCAAACTGGAACTGCATATCTCTACTTTTCTTTGAGAATTATATTTTGTAAAAAGAGGGGAACTACTAAAGCAAATTTGATACTAGGCAGAGTCACCCAAACTGTTTCTGCATATATCCAGTGAAAAACCCCAAATGTGGCATATTTTAATACTGTATGAGTGTGGCTTTTAGGATCCCGAAAGTGGATGAGGCTGAATTCTATGAATGCCTAAAAGAGAGTTATTTAGCCTAGCCTTACAGGCTTTTTCTCTGCAGGCTCCCAAAGTGGATAGGAATCTTTTTGCAAATTATGTTGGTGTTGTGATCTTGCAGAACAACTTGGGCATTGCTGTGTGGCTTAAACACTAAGACCAAGCTGACTTTTACTTCAATTTCCTTTGATCAGCCTAAAGCTACCTGCATTTAAAGTAATTAAAAACAAAACAAATTTTTTTAATAGCAATCAATAGATGTGTTTGCATGCTAAATGAAACATGAATTAGGGTTACAGTGACCTTTGAAAGGATGTGGGTGTTTAGATAAAACATTAACCAGTCATGTCTTATAGTCGTGGCTGTGTGAGTTCCTGAACCCAGACAAGAAATTAAAGAACAGTGACCTACCTCACTGCTCTCTGACCCTCCAGCCTATGGTCACAGAGCAGGACAGCAGAAAAGAACCACAAGCCACAATTGCTTCTGCTGCAGTATTTCCATTGTCACTTGGCTGCTCCCTTTTTCATAAGTTCACAATAAGTTCTGTACAATACAAATTTTAAAAGTAATCTTTTTAAGGTTAACCTTTTCCCATCCTGCAACAAACCAAAATATTCCAGGCCCTTTAATATTAGGAGATGAAAATAATCTGCCTACTAGGTGCCTTCATAGGCTTCATACTCAAGGCTACTCCAAGCTATAGAGGGTTGTGTCGTGTAAATGCACCCGGCAATAACTGCCTGGGCTTTGAGTCATGCATAAGACATATACTATTTCAGCAGAATAGCTGATAACTGTTGGGTACTTTATTGTCTGTTTTTGTACCCTTTCGTTCTTACAGTTGTACTCTCATGAGAAAGAGGACAAACTCAGCACCACATCTGATCCCATTCTTGACTTGGACATCCCACTGGCAGTAGCCAAAGAGCGCGCCCATCAGAAACGTACCAGCAAACGAGCACCACAAATGGACTGGAGCAAGAAAAATGAACTCTTTAGCAATCTGTGAACCATCCCCGACCCTCAAGCTGGGAGGTGATATAAAGGCAATACTGAGAAATCTGGCCAGATCATGCCTCCCCCCTTTCCCTTCTCCTAAGCATTCCGGTCCCCTAGTTACATTTCCTTGCCCTTCTTGTCTCCCTCTCCCTTTGCCTGGAAATGTAGATGCAAGATCTTGTCTTGCCCTGGGTCCCCTGAAAGGGCAAACACTTGGCCTGATCATTCTGCCTGCATTATTTTGGAGAAGCAGTTGTATTTAAAGAGGACAATGAGACATTTTCATATACCCTCTATAAATAGCTTAAGATAGCTTGTGGATATGAATCCGAAATAAATTTGGTGTCTCTGTTGGATCTGTAGTATAAGACACATACGCATATCTATATATAAAAAGAATGTATGCACAGGACAAGGATGTAATATGTCAGGTGCCACACTGAAAAAGGGGACAGTGTGAGGCATAGCTGTACTGTAGGTCCATTAACTCTTTTAAGATAGCTGAAGTTAAACATATAAAACCATTAATCCCTGTAGATCTCAACTGGCTTTTTTCAGAAAAATCGTATTGGATGCTGATTGAACTATTCCAGATGATGTCCTATCAGGACTATAGTCTAAACTTGCATAGAGTACCTTTAATTCCTAATTTGATTACAAATGAACATCCTTTTGTGGGGCAGTTCCTCTGTCCTCTATTCAAGGAACTGCTTTGCTATGAGTGGAGAGAAACATTTCTAATGCTCATGTCATCTTCTCTCTTTTCTGGTAAAGACATTCCTGGATTGCCACTGCGAGAAAGGGCTTATTAGGCAAGACCCAATACTTCTTGCTTTGTGCTTTGGAGGTTTCAAAGTGTGGGAAGAGGAATAATTGAAAGCTGTTGTAGCAGCCAGCCTGTGAGATTCATTTCCTTCTGGGCAGGGGATGTGGTAAGGAGTCGTACCTAATGCAGCAGTTAAAAGCACACAAGGATAATAGCCTAAGCTCAATTTACTCCAGAAATGGAGCCAAATCAGGATTTCCAATAATCACAATTAATTAACAACTTACTGATAATAGTGTTTCATTTCTGGAATTGTTTTCTAATTATGGCTCATTTCCCTGTATGTGTATACTATAAAAATCATTCCTCTTCCATAAATTTTTGTTTTGTTTTTGTGTTCCTTGATTCATGTTTGATGTCAAATGTAAGAGAATCTGTTTACTGGAGCAAAATGCTGCCTTGATTTTAGATGCTTATTTAAAATTAAGGATTTTTTTTTTGTAAAGCCACATACACAGGCCACAGTGTATGTGAAAGTTGAAGTCTGCATGAGATTAGCTAATCTCTCTCATTTTATAATTTAATTTATAACTTTATTGGAGTATAGTGAGAGCTGTAAATCCAAGGCCAGCAGCTGGCTTATGTCATACAAATAACACACAGACACCCACAATATTTTTCCACTCTCCAAATAAGAATAGATGGGCTTCTGTCTCTGACTGTTGGGCTGGATAATATATCAGACTTCGGGATGATAGAAATTAACATCTTACCTGCAATTGTTTTTTTTTTTTCCTGCCAAATTAGGTGAGCAGAGCCATGTCAATACTCAACCAAAATTGAAAATAAGATTGATACAGCAACATGTAGGAGAAACTGGCCACCACCGTTGACCTCTTTTTCAGCCTAGCTCTGTTTCTGGGGCTGTGGAGATGCATTACACCATTTGCTGCTGCTTGAAACTTTGAACCACAAGCCAGCATATTCTATAAATTTCAAGGGTTGTGTTTGTAGAATGAAGTCTTGTTCAAACAAGCTATGCATTTAAGGCCAATGTGCCATTCTTAGCCAGAAAGTTCAAGTAAGAAATTACGATATTGCATTCATATTCATCAAATGATGCCGGTAAGAGTAGAGAAACAATTTGTCCACAAGACTGTCCTGCCTTTCATTTTCTATGTATTGTTCACTGTCAGTGTGATATAATGTGATGTAGTCCGCAAATCAATGTGCTGGGCCTTGTACTTGGGAACCGTTTTACAACAGGCAATCAGGCAAAGGCCAAAGAAGATTAGGAAAGCAAAGGCTTTATTAAGTGGCTCTGTCATTCTTCATTACAGCCCACAAGGATCTTGCTTGAAAAGAGTTGACCAATCTGAATTTTTAAAAAAAGTTATTAAAAATGTCTGAATGAATTAAGAGTGGGAGAGACTAAGTATCCAAGTTTAGGATAGGTAGAGGTAAAGGCAGTTTACAAGTGAATCCAAGGTGGTTCCCAATTTAGGCACTGATCAGATTTAGGCTCACTTGGTTTCAAAGATATTTTGAAGTGGGCCATAAGGTTTGAAGAGTACTTGGGGTTTATCAACTTATTTATAAGTCAGCTGATTGGTGGGCCCCAAAGGACTTTCCCATGGGATGGTTGCCAGAGAAGCTATGTTAATATGTTGCAGCAAAAATAGCCAAGAGTCTTATGGCACCTTATCACTTAATCAAATGCACAGTAATAAACCCATCATTTTTCTGATGAAGTGGACTGGACTCTTTGGAAGTTTACGACATAATCAGTTGATTACATTAATCTACCAGTGGAGCCTGCAATAAAATGTGAGGTGCTTCTGGGCACAGCTACTTTACTTAGCTTCAGTCCTGAAAACTCTTCATTTCAAAATATTTCTCTTTCAATTCCTGCTACTCAAGATCATGAATGGTAAACAGGATCCATCCTAGGGAGACTGTTGGGAGTATGTTTGCTTTTAGAGCTCTGGGTTTTCCTCCTGATGGAAATGGTTTGTGCTTTGCCATTATCTTCTTTCGGAGAGCCTTGAAAACCCACTATCCTTATGAGTTCACAAAAGGATTAACACTGGTCTGAAAGAGAAACCGGCAGATCCAGCTTTGCGTGACATTGAGAATAGTTTGTGATGAGGTTCTTATTACAAGTCAAACTGCTTTTGAAGGGCAAAGGGCAGGGCCCAGTGATAGGTGAGGAATAAGGGTAGATCAGGGCTGTCAAACTCGCGGCCCATGGGCCAGATGCTTCACGTGTTGGACATGCCCACGCCCAGTTTAGTGAAAGGGAAAAAAGTTGTGATCACGTGACATATTGCCATGACGATGTGAGTTTGATACCCCTGGGGTCATGAAGCAACACTAGATTCAAATCTTTGAAGATCTCCCCATAATGCCTTAATAGTTTTAATAGTCAATAATCTCTTAGAAGGAGTCACTTTATAATAGTTAAAAATCTTCAAACTTGTTTCCTTTTAACTAGGGCAGGCTTGATTATCCAGCTTTCACCATCTGCTTGCCAGAGGAGTACAAGTCATTTGCTGAACATCAGTTTGAGAACTATTTCAATTGTATTGTAGAGCCAAAACTGTCACACAAATCTTAAGCCCGGTAATAATATAAAGAGTTTGGCCCATGTCAAATCAGCATTAGCATTTCATAGGCTGAAACCCACTTTATATTTCCTCAGTGTACCAGGTTGCTCAGCTAATTCATGTGTTCTCTGAAAATGGTGTAGTTTACAGCATAATCCTAGGCAAATGTAATGACTGAATAAACCCCATTGTGTATAGTACAGCTTATTTCCAGTTAAGTGGATATTAAACTTTCTGCCTTTGCTTAACAAATCCTGCCAGACTTCTAAGTGCAATGTCCAATGTAGTGGAAACTGATAACAACTTACCTGCCATTTTTCTGTCAGTGAACCCTAGAGCATTAGGACTTTTTTCATGCATCAATAATACATAAACAGCAGTGCAAACAAGAACTACATCCAGAAACAGCTTTAGAAATGCTAGCCACATCCTGTTTTGGGGAAGGAAAAGAAACAGGTTTTGGCTTTTCACTCAAAGCCAACACGTTGACGTTGGGTTGTTTCTCTCAGAAAAGTCCTCATTCCATCATGGTAGATTTTGCATTAAGCTGTTATTGTCAGCTTAAACACATCAAAGTTTATTCCTCCTCCTTTCTGCCAGCATAAGAATATGTCAGTGTGTCTTATGCTTACCTCAGTAAAACAGCAAGTACTCCTGTCTGCATAACTTAATTATGTGGCCATTTCTAAAGGCAGCATTCCTATCCTGTGTGTTGGAGGGTGGGGGTGGGGAACAGGTGTCCATGAGAAGGAAGCATTCATTTCTGAGGTGCTTTACCCCTGTAAGTTCTCACTTAGATTTTTTATGAAGGCAGATCTGTTGATCTGGAAAGAAGCATAAACAAGTCTATTGGTCTTCTGAAAGATGGTAAATCTCTGTCTAAATGTAGTCCAGCTGATAGGTTGAGGTGGGTGAAGGATGAAATGAGAGGGCATCTCACATTCCCCTTCTCAATTTGTTCTGTCAGTTGGGCAAAGTTTTATCAGTCCTCTACAGACAGGTTCTTTCTTTCTTTCACTAGAGCTGGAATATCTTAGTCAATTTTATCCTAGCTTCCAAATATTCAAAAATGATACATGCTCCAAGGCAGCAAAACAAGGAAGAAAGAAGGCAGGTTTCTCAATAGAAATCAAATTTTTCTTACAACTGAAGCTAAAATGATCATGGTGGATCATATTCATTGGAGAGTCAGGGTTTGCTTGCAGCAATCTCAACCAACGAATAGGAGTTCACACAATCCAATCTCCAATTATGTCATCACCAAGTTTATGATTGAGAAGTCACACATCATTTGTGCATTGAGAGTTGCATGGGGAGAAGAAGGAAACACTATTGTTTTGGAAGGTAAATGGTTGTACTCATGGTGAACTGGGGGTGATATGGAGGTTACATTCTCTAAATTTGATTAGTAGGTCCATTGCTGGAAATATGGAAAACATGAAGGATCATTTAAAGTGTGCACAGTGTGCAAGAAACAAATTACTGGATACAAACACGCAATGATAGAATGTTAAAGATTAATATTAATTGGAACTTTTTTTGTTGAGACTTATGGATAGCTGGTTAAAAAACGATTTATGTATATGATAAATGTAGCAAGACTATTGCACGCACAAAATGGGAAAACATTGAAATACCCATAATAGAGGAATGGACCTGTGAAGATAATGGAATGAGTAGAAATGGTAAAATTGAATTGTTTGATTGGGTACAAGATAACATGCATTGCTATTAAAGATTTGAAACCTTTTATGGGCTTTTTACTGAGGATTGGAGATAAAGTAAGCGATTTGCTGATTTATGGATTTTCTGATTAAAAAGCTGAATAACAGGAAGAAGAGAAATGTGTCATTTTAAAGAGGGAGATGGGATTTGATTTGATTGTAACTGCTGTAAAGGAGATCAGGAGTTGCTTCTTTGCAAACTTTTCTTGTTTCTATCTTACACTTTTTTCCACTGTATTTTTTTTCTTCTTTAAATTTCATCTTTTATATCTGAGAAAGCATTTTAATAAAATTATTATTATGTGATTAGAGGGGAGTCTCCATGCCATGATTACCATGATATATGGAGAGCCGAAGACTTTTATATGCCTGAATGCAGTGAGCTGTGGTTACAACCTGGGGCTCTGCTTTGTTAGTAGTGTTCAGAGACAAGCATAAGTAAAACCAGAGCTGCCATTTGAAGATGGGAGGATGGAAAGAGTTGCACTTATGCAAGCCGGTTCTCACCCTGTTTGGAGAGTTCCACTCAGCTGAGCATCGGTGATGAATATGAAACAGCCATAACTATAGCCATAACTATGGTCTCTCCCCCTCCCCAGTTGATTGCTAAATATTTTTTGTCTCCATTGTATCTCTGAATTTATGCATGGATTAATCAGGAATTAGAAACACAAATTTCCATATTATTTTTAAAAAATCACTCTTAAGGTTTGGTCTTCTTGATATGTTGGATTCAACATTTGTTGCAATCAGCCTAAATTTTTCATCCTGGCAAGAGTCAAAGTAAAGGTCAAGCCTTATAGTTAAGTACAGCTGATTTGATTTTCTAGTCTACAATCAAATCTTTTCTGAGAACTTGATATTTATTTACAGAATAACAGAGTTGGAAGAGACCTTGGAAGTCTTCTAATCTCTGCTCAAGCAGGAGACCATGTATGATTTCAGACAAGTCGCTTTCCAGTCTTTTCTTAAAAGCCTCCAGTGATGAATCACCCACAACTTCTGAAAGCAACTGTTCCACTGGCTAATTTTTCTGTCAGGAAATTTCTCCTTAGTTCTAGGTTTGCTTTTCTCCTTGATTAGTTTCCATCGATCGTTACTTGTTTTGCTTTCTGGTGCTTTGGAAAATAGATTGACACCACTCTTCATGGCATCCCCTCAAATTGGACTAAATTACACAATGGTTGGGTGAGAAGTTTGAAGCTATTTTCACAGTGTTCTGTTTTTCCCTTCCTCATTTGCCTCTTCAGCAAGTGTAGGTCCTGAACCCACCGGCACCTAAAATGTTGATTTGATGAAGGAAAAGGCTAGGTCCCACTGGCTGACGGATGCAAAATGTATGCATAAAGGACACAATGGACGAGCAAAATTTCGGGGGTGGCTCCATCCATTGTCATCCGCTCCAAAAAGTGGCGAAAATTTGCATAAACAGAACGGAAAAGAACAGACGTGGGTAGTATGTAGCGAGGGATGTACGGATGTTTCATCGGAAAGCCTAAGTGGATGACAGCGGATGACACCTTCCAGAGGGGTTCAGGGAAGAATTTTGAAGTGGACGCATAGCGGAAGGGGCGGATGCATAGCGGATGAAGCGGATGCATCACGGACGCCTAAAGAAACAAAGCGGATGCCACGCGGATGTATATCGGATGCACAGCGTTCACTGCGCCATCGCGGGAGTATGAATGGCGTCACTCCGCGGATATAAAAGGATGCAGCATGCATGCAGTCAGCATACAGGGGAAAGACTGTGCTGCCACATACATCTAGCAGGAACACCCATGGTTCGTCAGTCAGGCAAGAAGAGGAAGCCCGTGCCTCACTCGTTTCCAGCCCTGGCAAGAAGGACAGACCAGCATTCCACCCCCTGGCAGTGACTCTGAACCTGCTGCTGGCTGCTTGCTGCTGCTGCTGTGGTGGACCAGCCCAAAGGCCCTCAAGCCCTGCTGCTGAAGGCCTGCTGCTCCAGCCCTGAAGGCCCTGCTAGCTCCAGCCCTGAAGGCCCTGCTGCCCCAGCGCCTGAAGCCCTGCTGCTCAAGCCCTGAAGGCCCTGCTAAAGCCCCTGCCAGAGGGAGGAAGAGGCAAGGGAAGGAGAACCGGGAGAGAGGAAACAGTACACGCATTTCCGAGGAGCATGAGGATGAGGTGCTGGAATGGCTGAGGGAGAACGAGTACCTCTGGAGAAAGGGCCACTGACTATTGAGAAAAGGGCCACAGACACCAAGAAGAAGCAGGCAGCTTGGAGAGACAAGGCAGAGAGCCTGGGTACACTGCAGAAGTACTTGCTGGGATGGTGGAAGCACATGCACACCTGGTATGGCAAGCTACACCATCAAGAAATCCGGGCAGGCCGCTGTCAGCTCACTGACCGGGAGATGTACGTCATGGACAAGTGCAGTTTCCTGAGGGTGAATCCCGCCACCGAGGAGGCAGCCCCTTTGGACACCCTCTCCCTCAGACAGCCGCACAGACAGCCAGTCCTCTTCCAGCCAGGAGACAGCTACCCTGTCCAGGCAGGTGTCTTCAGAGGGCCCCATGGCAGAGACACTCCCCCCGACAGCTGCACTCCCCATGCCGGCAGACTGGAGGATCCCGTGGAGGATGACGCCCTGCTGTCACAATGGAGGAAGAAGCAGCAGCCACCAGAAGGCCAACCGCCCCACCCCCAGCTCCAGAAGATCAGGCAGAGAGGAAGACTGTAGGGCCAGAACCACAGTGTGCTGTTGGAGATCAGGGACACAATGAAGACCAGCACAGAACTTCTCTCTCAGCTGGTCCACTTGGACAGAGCATCCTCGGGCCGGAACACCAGACCCTGAGGGACCTGCCGCGAGGCCCAGTACCAGGTGATGAAGCAGAAGATCAGCAGCAGCACTTCTGCACACCCCTTCAGGCCCAGCTGAAGCTGCTCCTACCCAGTCCAGGTCTGCTCCTCACCCCAGGGCGATGTCACAGCCCTTCTACGGCTTTCAACAGCCCCTTACCTACCAAGGCTATGACTACAGGACTTCCCCAAGCAAAAACAGACCTTCCCAGTCCAGGGCCAGATTCACTGACACACAGACGCCACTCCTCACCCAGCTGCAGACCAGACAGCCCCACTACACTCTCCTTCCTCCACCCCACAGCCAAGCCCATCACAGGACAATCTGTCATCAGTATTGGGCCTGACATCTCAAGTCCTTGATGAGGGGCCTCTCAACCTCACTGGACTGAGTCAGCTTTCAGACAGCTTCCTGAACACACCATCCCCTGTTGTACCCGGGGCCAAGCACCCCAATGGTGCCTCAGACCAGCACTCAAGCCACAGCCACCTCCACAGTCCCTGCCCACTAAACAGCTGAGACCGATGGACATGACTCAGAGTGACTGTGAATAAATGTCAGAGACTGAGTTGTTCACTTGTTAAGTTTATCTTTGCTTAAGACACTTTACTTGGTTATTTTGCTTATTTTAATAAAGTCATAAAGTTTACCTAAGAAAAGTTAATAAAGGTTATCTTTGCTTAAGACACTTGGTTCATTTTTTTACTTAATAAAGTTGTTGGTGAAACCTTTGAAAAAATGGTTAAGGATAGTTGTGGGACAGATAAACCTCCAGTGCAAGCATAGTGGGACTGAATGGTCCTCATCCCAGCTGCCACACATATGGACCTTTATTATCAATATATTCATTGATCAACACATTTTAAAATAAACAAAGCTCTTTATTAATGCTCTATTCATTGTAGGACCACTCAACATACATGGCACAATCTCATCAGTGTTATGCGACAGCCTCAAGAAAGCATCCATTAATCATGTATCATCCTGTCTTGCCACTCCACTGCTCCAGCTGGGGAGTTCACCAGTGTCTCAGGAGGTTGCGCTGCTTCTTCCCTTCACGTGAAGCTCTGTTGGGGCCTTGTACATCCAAGTGTCTATCAGGTTTCGTCCTTGTCTCCATTTGCCAGGCTCCATGTCCCCATTCCTTGTTGACGGTCCACAAGTCTGTTCTGCAACACTGGGTAGCGGGTGCGCATGAAGATTGTGCAGGATGCAGCAAGCTTCCACGATGCTCCTCACAGTCTGTGGCTCATGCTGCATGGTGGTGAGAAGTATCTGGAACCCTGTTGGCCAGGATGCCAAAGGCGTTCTCCCCACCACCGTTTTGCCCTGGACAGCCTGTAGTTGAAGATCCTCTCTTCACGGGTGAGGTATCTTGAACTGTAGCGACTTCATGAGGTAGGTTCTGAGGGAGAAGGCGTCATCACCAACGATGAAGTAGGGCACATCTTGTATGTCATTGGTAGGGGGTTCTGGATCTGGAAAACCATGATGAGGTTGCCTTCCAGCCCATCCTTGAGGTCACTGGCATTGTATATCTGACCGTCTGAAGCTGACCCGTTGCTGAAGCATCGATGTAGATTGAACTTGTAGTCAGCATCAACCATGGCAAAGAGGATGATACTGAAGAACCCTTGTAGTTGTAATAAGTGGACCTGAGTTGGCTGGAGCTTTGCAGGCCACGTGCTTCCTATCTATGGCTCCAACGGTGTGGGGAAAGTTCCACCTCTGATATCACTCTTCTGCAAGTTTCTCTAGCCTTGTTCAGTGGTGGGGCACTGGAGGAGCTCCTCCACGTATTCTTCGATGATGGCCTGCCGCATCACTTCTCTGACCACTTTGCTGATGCTGTTGTGTGGCCACCCTCCACGCATCCTGTATGTTTCTGTATGTGGTTCCAGAGGCCAGGTGCCACAGAGTCAGTGCCACCTTCAGTCCAGGGTCCGGTTGGGACGGAAGTTGGTGCTAGGCTTGGTCAACCTGGGTCTCAGACGCTGTACAAGTTTGTCAAACATGGCTGGTGGCATCCTCATGAAGAGATGGAATGCACGAGGGTCTTCATTCCTCAACCTCCACCACCAACTGGTCATACAGTCCAAACTCATTCTTTTCACGATCCATCCTCGGACCCACACAGCTCTTGGACATCTCCTTCTTCTCCTTCTGTATAAAAGGTGGAACAGTCTGAACAGGTTTTGGTTCTGGTGATGAATGAGTGCAGCTATCATATGGACTGTGTCATGATCCATGGTGGAAGAACAATTGATGATGTGGAAGACCAAGACCAAGGGTGAAGAGGTCTGTAAACCATGGCTGCTGGACTCATACTGAGATCCATGATTTTCTCCCCCTTTTTATAGAAAATATCGGTAGTCCGCTGGGTGTCCTTCTACATACTCTAAAACTAACTGCAGACACCCTAAATATACGAGAATACATCCCAGACACAAACTTTTTTTTTGTCCGTTTTAAATCCTTTATATACGAGATGCATACGCTTACATCCTTTCTATTTCTGTGCTACTAACACTGTGTAGACGTTCCGTGTACCTTTCGTTTCCTCCCTCTTTCCATTTTCAGCTGCAGCGGATGTGTAGTTGAGGGGATGGCAGAGGATGCAGAGAGGATACAGTGGACTTTTGACGGATGATAACAGACATAGAACATTTGTTGCCCGTATATGTCGCGGATTGTACATCGTACGCGGCGCGAAGTTTCATCTTGTTCACAAAATTTTATGCAGCTCAAAATTTTTGGGCGGATGAAATCTCAGTGGACGGATGCTGGAGGGATAGAGCGTATGAAACACGTATGCAGTGAGTGCACAACAGATGCAGATAGCAAGCTTTTTTTAACGTTTTACATCCTCTTTGCATCCGTAAGTGCAGTGGGACTGGGGCTAAAGTGTTTTTGTGTCCCCAGCATAAGTTACAGAGTTTCCATCACAAGGCTAAGGCTGGTTCTATAAAGAGATCTTTGTCTATGAGACACTGAGGACAGCAGTTATCCAAATGTAGCCATGGGTTCAGTGAACTTTTGCTGCACTTCCTGGTTTATCAGCATGACCTCATGTGAAGCTCAGGAGTATAATTTCAAAGGAAATAGATTGTGTTAGAAAAATCACATGTGCTTTCTTTCCTCAAATGTGCTGAAGGGTTTTCATTTCTGCCAAAGTCCTTTATTTCTATGTTCCTTCCATCTTTTGATTATATGTCTTGCCTTCAACACGTGACAGTGTCTAACAGACCTTGTTGGAGCTCAGAACCTAAGCAAATTTTGGCACAGTTGCTGCTTGGATGTGAGAAACTCAGGAAATGCCAGAGCTATAGGCTACACTAGGAAACTGACAGATTATCCTCCAAAGGAAAGCAATGACAAACCATTTCTGCACTGTTGCCAATAAACTTATAATGATACAGCCATGTATTTAGACTTCACTCAAACAAGCTTTTAACATTCACAATTTCTGCACAGGAATGAAATCAGAACATCCTTTGATTATTTGCATCTGGGTATTAGAAATTAATTTAATTTAAAAATATTTATTCATGTCCAGTTGGATAGTTCCTCTCTATGCCCCATGCTTCTTAACCAAACTAACTTCTGGCCATCTTTTACAAATAATCCTGCTTTGGCTTTGAGCATCAGTATTTCTCTGCTTGCATTTCCTTTTCCACAGTGCAGTTTTTCATTCATTTCACAATAACACAATGAGGAAGTTTATCTAGACTAGAGTCTGCTGTTCAAACTGTTTAATTTTTCTACTTTCCCTTGGTTAGTGTTATAATAGAACATTTTTGTTAACTGTAAATCATCCTTCAAGTGAGGAGAGAGAGTTAACAACTTTAGCAAAGTTTTCAGATATTCTACAGACAGGAATTGCATCTCACTCCATGGCTGCCCTCTTGCGGTCAGTCCTTGGCACAGGGGTCAGTGGATACAATTTGCTGCTGTACTGGGCTTAAAGCAGGGGTCACCAGCTAGATCCTAAAAAGCATGCTATTGGGTATCGCAGGTGGAACCTCAGTAACACACAGCAAACTTAACTTGCAAATTCATAATTTCTTGATTGCATGCTCTCTAAGACAGTGGTCCCCAACCTTTTTTGTACCAGGGACCAGTTTCACGCAGAAACACTTTTTCAAGGACCGGCAAAATCAATTCTTCCCCAATAGTAAAGGGCTTCTTAGCTTTAGCAATGCGGTCCACGAAGTTAGGCGCGGAAGTTAGCGTGGAAGTTCAGCGAGGGCGGAAGTGATTGTCTTTCAAAATAAGACACCTGGAAGCAAAAACATATTTATATATATATTTTAATCACGATTATTCATTCTTTGCAGCCCGTACAAAATGATCCACGGACCGGTACTGGTCCGGGGCCCGGTGGTTGGGGACCCCTGTTCTAAGACACAAATGGCTTTGCCGTCCCAGCAGATGTACAAATTGCTGAATCAGAAAGATCCTTCAATTTGGAGGATTTGGGTGATTGTTTTCCTCACCCTTGCTGTCAAGTATGGATTCAAAACTACAAATTGCAAAATCACCGGGAGACTGATAGTTCACCAGTACAGATTATGAAAGTTCTATGCATCTGATGCGTACATCATCTTTCTGTCTGAACTGAGCACAAAATTATCATTTAAACAACATTTAGTTGGAAGAAGTGTAGCCAGTCTCCTCCTGAATTGTGGAAATGACAGAAAGTCTAAGTAGGTTGAGGAGAAGCAAGCTAGCATTGCATTTTTTCCCCTGCAAGATAGTATTATTCAGGGAAATCTCTTGGGGACTACGCAGGAGGTAAAGCTAAAGCAAAAGGAGTTAGCTAGAGCCAAGAATAGGTGCAAGTAATTATTCTTATTTTGATGAACGGATTTTATTGAGTAGTAAAATTATATGCCATTCCTTGCAATGGCTCCAGGTGGATTATTTTAAAGCCATTTTAAAATGACAAAGCAGAAGTGAAACGAAAAGCTTTAAAAAAAACCCACATAATGCTAATGAGTCTACCAAAAAAAAGGTAGATGTTAAACTCCCCCCCTCCTTCTGAACCACAGACGAGGAGGGGCAGGCTCAATTACAAAAGCAATTTATTCCATTTTTTTTCCTGCCTATTTGCCAGGCTGCAGGGAAAGGAAGCCAACACTTAACCAGAATCTTAACAGTTCTCCCGCATAAGTATGTCACCCTTGCTTTATAAAAGGAGTGTCAAATTCGATTTCATTAAGGATACATCAGGACTGAGCTTGACCTTAGGAGTGGGGGGCATGGCTGGGGGTGGGGTATGGTCAGCTTGACGTCACTCATATCAGGGGTGCCTGAGGCAGCCCAAGTGCCGTTCCAGCAAAAATGGGCTCCTCGGCTCCATTTTCGGCTGCAACGGTCTCCTGCAACCCTCTGCCAGCAAAAAGGGAGCTTGGGAGGGCAACCTGCAGCCCTTATGAGTTCCATTTTCAACTGCAACAGCCACCTGCGGCATAAACGGAGCACAGGAAGGCCCCTCCCAAGCTTCATTTTTGCTGTCAGAGGCACCCCGAGCCAGTCCTTCACTGTTTCCAGGATGGCCCCATGGGCCAGATCTAAGCATCCTTAGGGACTTCAGTTTGATACCCCTGCTTTATAGGGAATAGATTCTTAGCAGTATATACTTTTATCCAATTAGCTAATTACTTCTGTAGCTGCTGGACATTTCATCTTGGTGTAAAACTACTTTATGAGACTTAAAAAGCAGCTCTTCTCATCTGGGAAGAACAGGCAGAGATTTGCTGCTGATGTGCAATGTGCAATTGATTCAGCTGAGAAAAGACAATACCCCTTCATCAAATCCTGCGATGAAAGAAGTCACCTCTTGAAAGTTGGCAACCACTTCACTTTTATAGCCATTTGCAGCATCCTCTGATCACGTGACCATGATTTGTGACTTTTTTGCTGGTTTCCAGCATTTATTTACACTTTATGATTTAAAAAGCACCTATTGGGAGAATGGGTTCACTTAACAATTGCAGGCATTAACTTAATGACAATGGCATTCTCTTACTGACCACTGCAAAAACTGTTAAAAAAATTGGGTCTGGTCTTGTGATATCTTGACTTATGACTGCAATGGCTTATGACCGTAATTCCAGGCTCATTCACAGCCTTAAGTTGAGGACTATCTGTATTCTCACTACCCAATAGTACATTTTATGTGTGTTACCTTGGTAACACTCCAGAGTAGCAGAAAACAAAAAAGAAAACAAAAGGGAACCACAATTTGTATATGTTTTGCAAATGGAAATCAGTCTGCTTAAAGGGACATTTAGAAACACAAATATTAAAATAGCAACATATCTCTCTGGGAAGGATGAGATCAGATGTCCTGTATGTCAACTTATCCAGATGTTCTGGTCCAGGTCCAGATGCTAAATGTTGCCAGGCAACATCAGCACTTATGCCTTTCCTTCTTGCCCTTTTTGTTTTAACTGGACCTGGCTCAGGCAGCTGTTCAAACAGAATAGGGCAAGATGCCATTTTACTGCCCTTTGAATGGTACACTGGAAGCCTCATTCTGCTAAGAAGGTGAGGTTACTTCAAAGTGAGGTCTCAGCTGGAGAGGCTAAAATATTGCTGAGGGTCAGATGAAAATAGCCTTCTGGTCTTCTGGAGAACTGCATGAAGCCTTTTGGTGAATGTAGTAAAGTTGTTGGAAAGAAAGTGGCCAAACATTTTCAGCCTTAGGAACAAAGCTGGCAGGGTGACCTTGGGCCTGTCACTTTATCTCAACCCTAAGAAGGAGGCAATGGCAAAACACTTATGACAAACCTGGGCAAGAAAACTGCAGGGATTTGTCCAGGCAGTTTTGGAGAATCAGACACAATTGAGCAAAAGGAGAATAAAGAAGAGAGAGGCCTTTGCTCAGCTAGATGGCAGCAACTAGCCAACCTTGGCTGATTTTCATCTGATTAGTATTTAGATACCCTACGAAAATATCCAGAGTGTAGCTAGTGTTGGAAGTTAAAACCCACCCCTCTTGTAGGAAAATGAAATATTTTGATATGTACTAAAAAGGCAAAATATTTCCCCTAAAAAGAAAAGAGAGGCAGAAATTCACCCCCCCACACACACGTTTGCTAACGGGCCACTACTCTGGCCTAGGACAGTCTATTTTACCTTATAAAGATCTAGTCCAGGTAGAGCTATAATGGGAATTGTCCAAAGCCCTTTAATTACATCATCATCCAGCAAGGCTCAACCAAGCCTGGGACTCAGGACAGCCTACAGAGGTGCCCCTGCATGTCCCCATGGGAGTCTGACAACCAATCAGAATTCAAGCTCAAATTCAAATCCCAACAGAGGGTATAAAACCAAAGGACTCTCAGCGTCTCTGCCTTTTTTTCTTCACCCAAGGCATGTGATCCTGTCCACCATTAAACCAAACTTTCCAAGCAGTCACCATGTTTCCAGGGTCTTTCTTCCCCACTTGGAACTGAACCCAGAAGCCTATTTCTTCCAACATTAGATTAGAGAATTTTAAAAAAAGATACCCTGGAAGAAGACATATTTTAATGTAATTTTCCAGGACAATTTAATGGGCAATTCTAATTGAAATGGAGTTGTCTGCTCCACAATCCTTCTAAAGTACTTTAAAGCTATTGCCTTCATTCCTGCTAACCTCCAAAGCATCCTCTGGGCTCTCTTAAGCCCTTCTCCTTCTATCCATCTTTAGCTTCAGCACGAAAGCAATTATGCTCAGTATATATGAATGCTAAACTCCAAGAGCTCGGTAATGTATTATGCAAAATTGTTTCTTCGTGTGTAACTAATTTTGCTGACTTGATAGATATCACATTTTTGCCTATGATTAAGTTTCATGGATGAGAGAAGAAGTATTGAGTAAACAGATTGCCAGGAACTACTCCTTTGTGAAGGGAAGGAGGGAGGGAGGGAGGGAGGGAGGGAGGGAGGGAGGAAGGAAGGAAGGAAGGAAGGAAGGAAGGAAGGAAGGAAGGAAGGAAGGAAGGAAAAATAATATCCTAGGCCCCTTTAGGTTATAGTGGTGTCAGAATAGCAACCAAAGACTGCTTTCATTGATCAGTGATTTTGCAAATTTTCTGTCCTTTTCTCAGGAAGGGTAAAGTTGTGTGCTGGTGATTAAACAAGCATTGTGGCAAAGCAAATAATATATAGCTTTCCTCTGTTTTCTTAGAAAAGTCTGTGAGGAACCCCTTTAGATTTGCAATGGCAGAAGAACTTCCTTGTCCCTGGGTTTAAATACACTTTGCAAAATCCTTATTTACAAAAATTAGCCAATTGGTTTTGCCACTGTACAAATATGCATAATCAATAAGAATCACACTCTCAGCTTTGAAAATATCTTTGAAGAAGAAGGTATAGAGCATGAACCTGTGTAAAGTGCAGGGAGTTAAACATAAATATCATATGCTGCATTTCTACAGTGACTACCCAAATTTATTTGTCATTCTTGTTGCTTAGTCATTATCCTATTTCCTATCTTTTCATGGATGCTGGGAGAAAAGTGAAATGCTAATTCAAGAAGATCAGGAAGAGAGAAATTCTAGAATCATTTATAATATTTCCAGTCAGCTGAGGTAGAAGGGTTTCACCCCATCTCAGTCACTGCTGGACTTATTACTAAATATAATAAAATATTTATTATTAAAAATAATAATAAAAACCCCAGTGAATATTTAGGTAGACTGAGGAAGGAAAAATTGTTTTTTTTTTTAAAGTTACACACCATATATCTCCAGTGGCATAANAATATTTAGGTAGACTGAGGAAGGAAAAATTGTTTTTTTTTTAAAGTTACACACCATATATCTCCAGTGGCATAAGTAATAGGGTGTTTCTGCCTCTGCCCAGGGTGCAAAGGGTTGCCTAGAAGAAAGCAAAGCACAGTAGCAAGTCTTATAGGGAATAGCTTACATCCTGTGATGCAGAGGTGGGATTCAGCCGGTTCTGACCAGTTGGAGAACTGGTTCAGCCGGAAATTTTGAGCAGAGAACCGCCAAATCCCACCTCTGACTAGCCCCGCCAACCCCATCTCTTCTCTGCCTCCCAAATCCCAGCAGATTGGCTGGGTCTTCTTTGGTTGCCCTGCAAAGGAGAATGGAGCTGGAAAGCAGGCTAGTGGGATGGGGAGGGAATGGGGATTTTGCAGTATCCTTCCCCTGCCACGCCCACCAAGCCACGCCACATGCACCAAGTCACGCCCACAGAACCAGTACTAAAAAAAATTGAATACCATTACTGCTGTGATGATACCTTTAACACTATGAAACCACAACATCTGCCTATCATGCACTGAGTCTTCCTTGGGAGGGGCTCAATGCATGGATAAAAATGCATTCTGGCTTACTATGCAACCAATCATCATCATCACCTAAAACATTGACTCTATTTCTTGGAAGTTAATTCAATGAAGAATAAGTTGTGCCTTTCCAATTCAGTTTAAGAGTGCTATTTAAGCCCAATAGCCCAAGCACCTGTGACAGAAGTATGCCTATCATCATAAAAGAATGGCTATCTTATAACCTTCAAAAGATTTAATATCTAATTGCTTTTGTGGTGACCTTTAGCTACCATGTTGAATCAAGATTAATCAAACAGGGCTAGGATCTGCTCATCTCTAAGACTGGCCAGCCCTACCATTAGAACAGTGAAGTGGCTGCCACAGGACACTGTTGTTGGCTATCATGGAAAAATAGCAAATTGATGAACTAGGTTAACTTATGATTGCAAGTTTACTCAGGGGTTTAGGAAAAGAGAGGGACCAAGGTACAAATAACTTGGTGGGTGTGGCATATGGTATCCTTTGACAGGCATGAGGCAGTGGGTCCTATTGCTGCTGTATCTTATAGCCTGCAAGTTAATCAAGAATAACTTCTGAGTAGTATGATGGATTTCCATTCATGAGGGTAGAATGACATAAATCTGGAATAGTTCTCTAAATGGTGTGTGCATTTCTACTTCTCTATCCATCAGTGAACCTGTTTATATTCATGCCCAGGCGCAGAGTGTGAGAGACTGCAGGCAATCTTTCCAAGATGTTTGATTTTATTGAAGACACTTGTGATTAATTACTAAAACCCCACATTTTTTTAATTTACAAATATTAGAAGGACAAATGTTTGAAAGCAAAATGTTTCGACAGAACTTCTATCTTCTGCACATGCTCTGATGCAAATAATCTCTATTCTTCTCATGGTACAAGAGAAAATATTTTGTTTTAAAACTTTGTTACTTCCTAAATGTTCTATATTGATATTAGTCTGGGTAAAATTAGGCATCACTTTATGCAGATAAAACTGAAAGTCCATTTTTGCCAGAGGTCTTTTAGAAAGATGTTCTCTTAAAGTTTATTCTCTTCGCCACGCAGAGAGATGAATCTCCTTATAAATCACTCTTGCTGGTTTTCGCCTCCTTTCTTGGAAAAGAACAATAGCAGTGGAAAGTCAGACTCCATGGGAACAATAGCAAACTTTATTAAGCAATGTTTGGGTGGCTGAAACAAAGGCCTTATAAGAACACCTGAAATGCCAGCTATTAGAGACGATAGGAGTAGGGACCCGAAGTTATTTACATTAGTGTAAGAATTTATTGGGCTACAGAAATAAGTAGATAAAACCTGGTTTGGAGTTGTCATGGCAACTTTTTTTTAGCTGCTTATGGAACAGCTTCCCATTGTTGCTGGGGATCACTGGGAATGTTAGGCAGAGGTTTCTTCTCTTTCTAAAGGACAAATGGCAACACAGTAATTAATAGTCTGTTTTGCTTTCCTTATGCATCCTCTAGTTTTCAGTTCTAATACGCACTGTGCTTGTATCTCATGCAAATGGAAGCATGGATGAGTTTCTTTAAGCTCTAGGCTCTGCCAATGGACTCATAGACCTGGGATATTGCTAGTTTAATATGGACTGTTTAACTTTGTTGTGTTCCGCTACAGCAGGGGCCCCTTTGCAGAACTTGAAGGGGTACTTTGAGTCAATGAAATGCCAAAACATCTTGATGAAATCTAAAATCAAAGCACCAGTTTGGCGTGGCCATACTACTTTGTTTAGATGAGAGCTACTCAAGAGCAGAGTAGCTAGTTGGAGAAAATCAATCTGCTTCAAATGGAGTAACTCACCAAGCACTGCTTTGAATAAAATCACTTTGATGTCCTGTAGCCAACCTGCCTACTTTCACTCCACAGGGTCTGTGATTGTGCATGTGTGTGTGTGTGTGTGTGAGGCTTGGATGGGATTGGATTGAAAGCAACATACAGACATCAAATGGGTTGTGCTCCAAAGAAAATAGGTGAGTCCAATAGAGAAACTAAAATAGATTTAAGTTAATTAAAATAGAATATCACAGGATTATTGTGAGAACAAAGAAGGTTTTCTTTTCTTTGTGTACAGACATCAGATATGGTAAAGAACTGTCCAGACTCTTTGAAGTTTTGCAATGCTGTGCTAATTCAGATTGACTGCTGTGCACCCAAGTGAACTCTTTTATTCAGAACACATTTGCAGCCAGTTTTGTTTACAGATTTTGTCTAGGAGGTCTTCAGTAAAGGGGTAAATTGTTGTTTTTAGTAAATCTCACTGCAAAACTAGAAGAATATTCTGAGATTGACCCCATGTGGATTAGATCCTTGGCCATTGTGACTATTTCAACCTGCCTGGAAGATAAATTGTCCACTCCTGAGGACTATAGTGAGCCTTTTCTTTAAGGAACACAGAAAACAGACATATACTATCACCACCACTACTTACTATTTTTTAAAAAGTTAGCGTGCAGCACCTGCTCAAGAAATTTTCTCTTAAGTCATCTGTTTCCTGAAATGATTACCATCCAGTCTCTAGCCTATTGGTTTTAGGTACATTAAAAAAACACCTGCTGCTTAAGGGGCTTTCCAATCATCAGTCTGGATTTAAGCTTAAGTACCATTGTCTGTGATGATCTCCATATGGCAGGGGAGAAAACCCATCTGTTCTTGCTGTAGTTAAGTCTATTGGCAGCATTAAATAAGACATTGGTGAGGAAATTCCATATGCTGGTTAGTGGGATGGCCAGTTTCTTATGAGAAGGTTTACTTTATAAATTCTTTCCAAGAGGCAAAGATCATTAATTTTATTTTGGAAAAAATGATATTCTCCAACATCAAACAAGAGGCCCTAGGTGTCACCTATGAGCAGGTTGCCTATGGATGTAGACTTTGTAAGGTCAAATATAATGAAATTTGAGATTCATTTATTAAAAAAAATATAAGTTTAAAAACAGACAGATACATATATATACATACACACACCCAAAAAAATAATTGTGTTAGATAATTATACATAGAATTGTAACTAAGATATACCTTTTTTCTTTTGTTGCAATTTTTCACTTAAAAATATTTTCTTTGACAATGTGTGGATTTTTATCATTGTGTTTTTTCCAATTCTCTGTCATTACTTTAAAAGCAAAAAAAAAAGAATAAATCACAAAAAAGGGAGAAGGCCTTGGTTTTGGATCTTTGGGGTGTTGCCAAGGTAACAATCTAAGTCATTTATAGAGAACAGATCAAGTGAACAAGTAAATTTCTGCTGGAAACAGCACCTTGGCAATCTTTAGTCAATCATATGGGCAAAAAACTTCCCATCAATATACTTGGTAAGCTGGAACCCCTGATGCATATCTTTCAGGTATTTCTCTATCTCCTTTTTCTTCTTAGAACTGCAGGGAGAAAGCTGAAGAAATAGTCTGCTTTCTAGCCTCGCACCCATTATTTCAGAGTGTTTTCTACCTGGTTTAAATTTATCTCTGATAATTGCTATTTATGTTTTTATATACAACTAAGCTAACACCTCATATTTTTCTTGCTTTCCAGGTAAAGATGAGAGAAAAGTCCAGAGCATATCGGGAAGGGATTGGGCTTCCCTGAACAGGCAGTGCCCAGCCTCAGACAGGGGTCTGGGACTTTTGACCTGTCCAGCAGAGCATGAAAAATGTGAAGTTTTGGCTAACTTATACAAGGACTGAAGCAACTAATAAATGATTTCTCCTTAAAAGAAAATGAGCTATACAATTATATTTTATGGATGAAAATTTCTCATGGGGGAGGACAAGGGTGGGGAGGAGTTTAGTTAATTCAGTAGGATTTTGAGTATATAGATCCATGTTTTCTAGATCAATGAGAGAAAAACTGGGAGGGAAGGGAGAGGAGTGGGTTCACCTCTCTCCTTGCTTGCTTTTCATCAGGTCTTCTACCTAACCTATGGGAACTTTCCTCAGGGGATTTCAAATGCTTGCTTGCTATTGAAGGTGGCAGATAGCCAATACAAATACATTAGGAGTATAAACAAAACCCCTATCAGAGAACAAGCCCTCAATGATTTCAGTGAGACCACTTCTCAAGGCCGTGTCACACTGCCCAACGGATGCAAAAAGGACACAACGGAAGAGAAAAATGTTCCATCCATTGTTATCCGCAATCCATTGTATCGCCATCTCAGAAGGGGCAAAAATTTGCATATTGGGAGCGGATAAGCCGGACGGCGGGGAGGACCGCAGGGCGGATTGCAAAGCGAATGCAGAACGGAAGCCCAGCGGATGGCGCATCCTCTAGGCTCCGGGGGGGCCTCAGCAAAGCAGACCGTTCATCCTACCTGCCAGCCTTGGTACCTGCGCTGCCTGCCAGTCTTCCCTGACCAGCCCTTGTGCCTGCATCCGCTTGCCAGCCCTTGTGCCAGCCTTCCTGCCAGCGTCTATTTTGCTTAGGTGTCTTTGCTTCTGCCTGTGCCAGGTCCTGGCCAGCCTTGGTGGTCCTGCCCTGGCCTGCCAGCCTCCTGCTCAGCCTTGGTTCCTGCCAGCTCTTCTGCCAGCCAGCAACCCCAACAACCTATGCGGAAGCACAGCAAGCTCAGCCAGCTGCTGGCCACTCCTGGCAAGAGGGACAGGCTTAACCATTCCACCGCCCTTGGACCTCCACTCTGTTTCTGCCTGGGCCTCTTGCAGCACGGGCTATCTCTTCTGGTTGGGCTTCCTGCTGCTTCTGCTTCTGGTAGGAGCTTGATCGACAGCCACGTTCCAGCACCAGCCACCTCCACAGCACCTGCACACTCACCCCTGGGACTGAGCGACCAAGAGGAGTACCTTAGATGACTCATTTTTTGTCTTTATAGATTGTATGTTATAAAAGTCTATTTTTTGATTCGCATCACGTCTCTGCATCATTTCTTTTTTATAAGTCTGCTTGAAATACTTTTAGAAATGGTTAATGCCTTTTGATGCTTGTGTGGTATGGTTAAGATAGCAGTGGGATTGGGCAAGGGATACCTTGTGGGATGGGAATAGTTGTGGATAGATAACTCTCGCAGTGCAAGCCATAGTGGGACTGTATGGTCGCACCCTCCAGGATGCCACACCTGATGGCCCTTTATTTTCAATAACAATTATCAATTCATCCACACATGTCAACATAAACACACACTCTTTATTAAATGGCCCTGTTCATTGATAGGCCCACCCAACATACATGGCGCCAATCTCATCCCATTGTTGAGACAGGTCCTCAATGGAAGCATCCAGGGATTAATCATCTATCATCCTGTCTGCTCACTCCACTGCTCCAGCTGGGGATTGTTGCAACCAGTGTTTTCAGGAGGCGCTGCTTTTCGCCATTCTTACATCTGAAGCTCTGTTGGGGCCTTGCCATCCTCAGTGGTCTATTCAGTTTCGCCTTGCTCTTCCATTCCCGTCAGGGCTCCACTGTCCTTCCATTGCCTTTTCTGGAGGTTCTACGAGCTCTGCTTAAGACGTGGTAGCGGGTTGCGAGTGAGATTTGCAGGACTTGCAAGGCAAGCTTCCGGATGATCGCTCCTCAACGGTCGTCTGGGTGATGCGGCATGGTAGGTTGAGCAGTACCTGGACCTGTTTGGCCCAGGATGCCAAAAGCGTTCTCCACACCCGCCTTTGCCCAGGACCCCTGCAGTTGATAAGATCCTCTCTTCACGTAGGTGAGGTATTTGGAGATGTAGGGCTTAGAGGTAGGTTGTGAGTTGGAGGAAGGCGTCATCCGCCTCGTACACGATGAAGCTAGGCACATCTGCGTGTCGTGGGAGCGGGTTCTGGATCTTGGGAAGCCACCATGAAAGTTGCTTTCCAAGCCCCCTCTGAGGTGACTGGCATGTATACTCCTGGGCATTCTTGGAAGATGAGCTGTTGGCTGAAGCATCGATGTTACATGAATTTTAGGTCAAGGCTTCGATCATCGCAGAGGATGATGCTGAAGAAGCCCTTTGGAGTTGTGATAAGTGGACCCCGACTTGCCTGGAGCTTTGCAGGCCCACATGCTTGTCCATCGATGGCTCCAACGGTGGTGGGAAGTTCCACTTCTGATCTACATCTGCTTCTGCCTATTCTTCCATCCTTTCTTCATGGGTGGGGCACGGGTAGGAGCTCCTCCTTGTTTCTTCGATGATGGCTCTGCTTAGTCCACTTCTCTGACACAGTTATTTATTTGTTGTTTTTTTTCTGTATAAGCGTGTATGGTCTGGGTTGGCACCCTTCAGCCTTGCTGGCATTGCTCCTGTAGGTGGTTTCCTGTATGCCAGGTGGCGCAGTAGTGAGTGTCTACTACTTGTGATGCTCCAGGGTTCCAGGCATTGGGCGGTGAAATGTTTGGTGTTTGTTATCTTTGTCAACCTGGGTGTTCAGCGCTGCACAAGTTCATCAACGATGGCTGGAGGCATCCTCATGAATAGTTTGCTAGTTCTGAACGCCCGAGGTCTTTATGCTCCGAGTCTTTGTCAGCATCGCTTGTGTTAAAGTACGGTACGTGTCTCGTATCTGGCGAACCATCTTTGGATGCCAGGACTTTTTTTGGGTGCTCCTTTGTTTCCCGTAGTACTGTTCAGCAGAGATGTAGATGTTTTCGCGTGTTGCAGTAAGGATTTGGCTGCCGAAGGATTTTGATTCGCAATTCCTCGCTGGACATTACTGGATGCTGTGCAGTAGGTCGCACAGCTGGGCTGCTGGTCTCCTGAAAGTGAGATGCAGATGAGTTGCTGCATTCCTATATGGCAGTATAGGTTCTCCTTTGCATCCTCTTAGGCTCCTCTTAGGCGTCGCCTGTAGCATCTCTTAAGATCCGGATAGGCCTCCGGCGATACGTTTTTCCTGTTTTAAACGCTTTGTTTTCGTGTTCTTGCATCCGTTCTGCTTCGTTCCGCATTCCGTCCCGCTTCCTCCCTGCGTTCCGATGCGGATGGAGTTGCGGCGGATGCGCAGATGCCTAGTGGATATAGGCAGATGTGTAAACGGATGCGTGCGGACGCGTAGCGGATGCAGAACGAATTGGATACATTTTCGCGCGCGAAAATTTTGGGCAGCCCAAAAACTTTTTTGAAGCGAATGGAAACGTCAATAAACGGTGCTGGATGGATAGAGAGGAAGCAAACGAGGCCAGTGGTATACATTAGCGTTTTCCAACGGATGGCAAGCTTTTTTGTCCGTTTTACATCCTCTTTGCATCAGTTAGTGCAGTGTGACACGGTCTTAAGTAAGTATGTATGGATTGCACTGTCACTTTATCAGTAATATATCTGAAGAAGATTCAGAAGGTATGATTCCAACAAATCACCATGCTGAATGACTGACATAATCGTCCTCCATTCTCTCTCTATATTTTTAGCCAAGTAATATATCACTCTACTTTTTCCTATTCCCTGATCTTTAAACCATTAAGTTAGTCAAGTTTCTAACCTGGCAAATAAATTGTGTCCTTGAGTTGGTTTTGATTCCTGGTGACTATTTGGACAAGTTTCTCCAGCCTTCTTGGCAAGATTTCCAAAAGCAGTTTGTCTTTCCTTTGTTAGGGAGATGGAGAGGGAGGGAGAGAGAGGGGTCATCTAGCTGGCTTTAAATCTAAGACAGGTCAAGAACTCCTGGTTTCCCAGTTTCTAGCCTGGTGCCTTTTACATACGCTCAAATTACAGTGCAGTTTTACTACACTATGCTTCCTGGAAGTTTTCCTGGAAGGTTGTGGAATAAAACAATAATACACAAGAGACAAATAAAATATATACACTGGTGCTCACAAAATAGCTGAGGGGCAGCTATTTTATCACTCAATATGCAGAGAGGTCTGTATCATGTGCAACTCTGTGGGAGGTTGTCATAAAAGCTGATTGAGAAAAAGAGGCTTATTTATTGGAAACTGGTATTTTGAAATCTCGGTGAGAAAAAAATGTCCTGGCACAATTTATTTCTCTCAGAACAGCCCCAAAATGACATGTATAATATATACTGTATCATCCAAGAAATTTAAGAGGAAAAGAGTATATTTTTCCAATAAATGTTAGTAAGGAATGCCTGCAACTGTTTCTTCCTCTATTTTCCCTTTCTATTTGTGCAACTAAAGGCAAGAGAATCAATGACTCTTATCATTAGCAGCTGCAAGGATTGATTCCAAAAAGACACATAGCTAAGCTGCGTTATCACATTGCATAGCAACGATAGACAATGGACAATGCACAAATGTCAAGCAGTGTTCTTACTACAGAGGCACATAGATTTCTAGAAATGGATTGAGGGAAGTTGGCCTTTTCTTTACATGTAATCTTATGCCCAGATTATAAATCAAAACTTATTCTTGGCAGACATGTTAGAGAATAGAACCACCCAGTCAGCTGGTATGTTTGTGGATCATTTAGCAGAAATAACTGCATTAAATGAGACTAGATATGGAACATGAAACTAAAATCAAGGCTAGCCCTATTATTAGATGGAATCAATCATCTGCCTCAGAGACCAGATCCTGGAAAAAGCAATATTCCAGAGACTTGAATCTATGTCCAACTCACTCTGCTAGAAAGCAAGTGTGACAAAGTAAACAATGGAGAAAAACACAGGAACTCCTTTTCTACATCTCTTTGATTAAGTTTGCCCTGTCCTGAACATCAAACAAGACTCCCGAACAGGACCTCTTGCAGGAAGGGCTCCTTTATCCATCAGGTCCATATTTATCCTTTATCCATAAGTCCCAGCAGTCTGTGCCCTGAGAAAGAGCCTATCTAAACTAAGCTGGGTAATGCCTAGCCAATGACTTTGGCGCAGCAGTCAAAAAAGCTGATGAATTTGGAGTGGAATGGGACAACTTGCCATGGCCATTTCACCACTGCTAACTCACCAGGGCCATCTCACTTTGGCCATTTACCTGGTCAACTTCAAGTGGGACAACTCACCACAGATAATTCCACATGGGATCACATCCCGAACATAAACTGTTTCAACTCCTTCCCTCAAAATGACACCATAGAGCACTGCACACCAGAGCAACTAGACACAAGAACAGTTTTTTTCCCGACAGCCATCACTCTGCGAAACAAATAATTCTCTCAACACTGTTCAACTATTACAAAGTCTGCACTACTATTACTGTTAATCTTCTCACTACTCCTTATCACCCATCCCCCCCACTTGTGATTGTAGGACTGTAACTCTGTCGCTTGTATCCTTACGATTTATATTGACTGTTCCCTAGTATGATTTGATTGTTGATTGTACCCTATGACTATCATTAAGTGTTGTACATTATGATTCTTGATTCTTAATGNTGAATGTACCTTTTCTTTATGTATATTGAGAGTATTTACACCAAGAAAAATTCCTTGTGTGTCCAATCACACTTGGCCAATAAAGTATTCTAGGATAAAGTAGTCTCAGTTAATGTTATCACCACTGTTTCTTTGATATTACTTCCATTAACAAAAATGGAAATAATGTTGAAGAAACAGTAGTAGATCACATAAAATAGTTGCAAAATAAGATGCCATTTTTCTAGCCATAAAGTGTTCTACATTTGTTGTTCTGTAATTTTGTAAGAAAAAACAGACTCTGAAGCAAAGTTGGATTTTAAGGTCCCGATTGATGAGGATTCTCTTATTTGTTTAAAAGGTATCTCGCGATAGTTCATAACTTATCTCTGGGCTGGGAGACTGCTTCATACTTATGATCATTGCTGTGTCCCAAGGTTATGTGATGCCCTTTTGTGACCTTCTGACCAGGAGTGGGATTCAACCGGTGTTATTACCGGTTCGGTGACTACATTTTGCTGCGCGTGCATGTAAAAAAACTTAAGCTGTACCGTCTGGACGGCTGAAAAGCACTGCACGCAGGTATGCAGCATTTGAAAAGCCACTTTTTCCTGCTTTTCCAACCGCGCAAAGCAGCTGAGGCTGAAAAAGCAGGAAATAAAGGACAGGTAAGAGCCCAGGTGGGCAGGTGGGCCAAACAGGAGCAGACAAAGAACCAGTTCTGTGTCTGCTGCTCTTCAGAGCTACTGGTTCTATAGAGCCGGGCAGAACCGATAGCATCCCACCCCTGCTTCTGACAAGCAAAATCAGTGGGGAAGCCAGATTCATTTACCAGCTGGGTAATTAACATCAACTGCAGTGATTCACTTAACAACTCTGGCAAGAAAGGTCCTAAAATAGGGCAAAAGTCACTTAACAAATGGCTCATTTAACAACAGAAATTTTGGGATCCATTGGAGTCATAAGTTGAGGATCACCTGTATAAAGATTCCTGCCTTGGGCAGGGAGTTGGATTAGAAGATCTCCAAGTCTCTTCCAACCCTATGATTCTATGACTGTCCTACTTGTTTTGCTTTAGTTAACATTAGCCTGGCTCTTATCTGTTCTCTGTAGTTACAGAGGACGAGAATTAGAAAAGCACAGCAGTGTGCTTAATTCATGTCTCCATTTTAATCTATTTTTTTACGTCCACTAGGTGTCAGAATAGATTTAGATTGCATTTAATTAATAGAGGTACCAAGAAGTTAAAGAATTATATCAGGTCCTTTAAACACGTTTGCAAACTTCAAAACCCTGTAAGATGGTTGGAAATGGTTTTTGTAAACACACTGGAAATAGTTTTATAAACACACTGGAAATGGTTTTATAAACACACAATTATTTCTTTAACCATGTTAACATAATTTTAATCTCCCACTTTCAGCTGCTGCTTCCAGTGAGAGATAAAGTGATTTTGACTAGGTGGGTTTTTTCTAGGTTTAGCTAAATATTTGCAAATTCTTCAGCTGTAAAGCAATAGCAATAGCACTTAGACTTATATATTGCTCCATAGTGCTTCAGAGCCCTCTCTAAGCAGTTTACAGAATCAGCAAATTGCCCCCAACCATCTGCGTCCTTATTTTATAACCTTGGAAGGCTGAGTCAACCTTGAGCCAGTCCGGATTGAACAGTGGACAGAATTAGCCTGCAACTATGCATTCTAACCATTGCGTCACCACAGCTCTTAACTAACCCAAGTTTCATCTTTCTGAAGTTCTAAATAGACTAGCTTTAGGGAAGAGGATACTGTATTTTGTCAGCTTCTCCACTACAGCTTTGCAGTAAACTATCTAGCACTTGAGTAAATATAATATTTTAATCTTAATTAAAGGGCAGAAATTTTAATTAAAAAAATGGAGCCAAATATCAGCACAGTATCCGGTGTTTAGTGAGACCATTAAAGTGTTTAAACACTTTAATTAATTAAATTTTTAAGAAAGAGCCAATTAGCTTCAGTAATTAAGTGTTGCTGTAGTATTAGTATTACCAGACTTGAAAAACACAGTCTCAACTCATTTATAGTTTTACCACAAAACTATAGTTGAGCAATGATCCACCCCCAAATGATTCAAACGTTTGCATTGTTAATTGCAAGATTGTTAGGCAAGTTCAGAGATAAGTTTTTCTGCTTTTCACTCTTAGATAACTGGATTGATGGTTTTTTTGAGGCTTTTTCAGAATCTTTAGCCTGTCAGAAACCTGTAGTCAGGCTATTGGTTGGTGACCTATTAAACCGATATTTTCCCAAGTTGGCAACTTTAAGATGTGTATTATTAAGATTTATTGTATTTCAATATCCAGAATTATCCAGTTAGCACTGAAGTCATATTGTATCACTCTGGCTAAAATAGTTCTGTTGGATATCAGCCTGATTTGGAGCACTGTTCTGATTATTAATCAAATGTCTTGTGCTGTAATAATGAAGGAAGCCCACATATCAGCAGATAGCATTAATATTTAGACCTGAGAAGGGATATAACTCCATAATCAAACTCTCATTAAGCTTTCAACAATAAAAATTGGAAGTCCCCTAAGGCAGATTAATGTGAAAAGGTATTGCTTTAAGAGAGAGTAGTTTGATAATGCCTGAGAAGTTTGTTGATTACGTAAATCTGTTTTTCTTCCTCATAATCAGTGTTCTCATAAAACAGGTGAACATTTCCCCCCTCCCCATGTTTTCCTTGGGGATGGCTGCGGAGGAGAAAGGCCACATGCCAGTGTTGGGAGAGGCAAAGCACAGCACGGAGCCAAGCATTCTCTCCCTTCCTTTCCTCTTGTTGACACTTCTCTTTCTCTCTGAAATAATCCAATTTTTTTTTTTGTCTTTTGGAGATCTTTTTCCATTTCCCCCTTCCAAAGAACACAAATTGATTGCTTCTAAAATCATGTTCATAATTAGGCTGAGAGCATCTAAAATTAGCCTGCAGCTGCATGAAAATATGGAGGCGGGTGGGGGGCAAGGGAAAATGCTGTTTCCGCTCTCCTAAAAGCAGATGAAAAGGAGGAAAAGTCTAAAAACAAATAAAAACAAAAGGGTGGGGAAAGGAGTATAATTTGTTTTGTTTCGTTCTTCGATGTTGTTGAATCCTGGAAAATGCTTGGACAAGTCCCCAGTTTTCCTGGCAAGGTTTTTCAGAAGTAGTTTGTTTGCCTGTTTCATTTGTATTATTGATTTATTTATATCTTACCTTTATTATTATTATTATTTTTTTATAAAGAACTCAAGGCTGTGAACCGGGATGAGACAGGATGATTGGCCCAAGGTCACCCAGCCAGCTTTCATGTCTATGGTGAGACTAGAACGATGATAGAATTAAAAATCTAGTTTCTAGGCCAAACTGGCTCAGGTTCCCCAAAGTGGTACTAAAATTCCAGTTCTGTCCTGCTCACTAGTTCTTTACATAGGCTTTAAATAGTGTTTTGGCATCTTTCAAGATATTTTTAAAAAGCAGTAAAAAAAACTGGGTTCAAGATGTCAGAAATGCCTGGGTTCATTCTCACAGCAGTTCTGGGCTGATATGCCAGTATGATATTGAAGCTTCTGTGGCTTCATTATGATCCTGCAGGTCCCTAAGCCTGAGATCTGCTCCATCATTGTACTCTTTATAGGGAACTTCAGGAATCGTACCTCTATTTTATTTTAAACAGCTGCCTTGGTAGAGCACAAGGCTTATTGGTTACTTCTATTTGACCTGACAGATCTTTTCCAAATTAGCCTGGTTTTATGCTATTACACAAATAAACAATTGTACTACTAACAATTGAAAGTTAGCATAAATTTTGATGATTGCCACTGTTGTCTGTATTACAGTTGCTGTATTAATTTTATTGTTATGTATTCTTATTGCATTTTACAACCAACCTTTAGTTATATTAACATGTGCATTATTATTGTATAGTTTTATTAACAATGTAGATTATTTATTAACAATGTATATTATTATTGTAGTGTCTCCGACCTAATGCTCCTTAGAATGGTTTTAAATTGCTTTGATTTGTAAGCCTCCCTCAGCACAAGAATGACTGAATCATGGTGCTGTGGAACCTCCATATCTTTGGCAATTGAGTATGTACTGTTGCTGCCAGAGATTATCCTTCTTAATAGAAAAAATGAGGTGATGGGAGATGACACTGCCGACTAATATGTGATAACATTAAAGACATGCTACATGAAATTACTGTAATCGTGAGCCACAAGAAAGGTCCTTCTTGGAAACAGGCAACATCAACTAGTATACCTAATCACACACATCGGTGTCTGGGCAGGGCCAAAAAGGGCGAGTGGTGAAACTTGCATGATGATGTGCCGACGCAAACTCTGTCCTTCACATGCAAGACAACAAACGAAAGACTGCTCTGGTGTCACAATGTCCATGTCATCATTTCACATTATCTTGATTAAGAATGGACATTTATGGTCACCGGGTTAATGATCTGTTCTCGCCCTTTTGCTTCTGCAATATTGTCTAATTGCTCTATTAGAACAAATCCATATTGGCTCGTCTGTTCAAATGCCTTTTCAGCAACCCTTGATAACTCTGGTGACAGTGCCTGTATTCCAACAGAAAAAGTCCAGAGGTGGATCTATAACGGGTCGAGTCAGCGGGAGATAGAATCTCCTGTGCTGTTAAAGATGTCTTGGTGGCCTCAAAGGAGAATAAAAGAACATGGGAAACAGCAAAATACTCTGTGCTCTGCATGTAGAAAATCTTAAACATGCAACATAGAAAATAGCACCTGATTTTGACAAATGAAAAAATACATTTCTGTCCACTCTTTCCCCAATTTCTACCATGCCTAGATCTTCCTCGGCCTAGATTTGCATTTTGGATTGTCAACAGACCCTGATTTCTGTAGTTATGGTCTAGACCAGAGGCTTCTCAAAGTAAAGCCACTATGGTAGCCAAGCTCAGCTTGATTTTTCTGGTTATATTGGAAAACCAAGGATTTGTTATAAGTTGGGTGACTACATAAATGTTTTAAATGAACAAAATGGCAGCTGTCAGTGCATCTGTGTTAAAATCTTGATATTTTGCCATTTGGCGAGACAATTATATGAATGCTGGCATCCCATGCTAAAGTTACCAAGTATAGCTTGTGGCATATATTTGCAACTATTCATATAGTTGTACTTGCAAGTTTGTGCTATCCAACTGTGTTTCTCCAACAATACAGCCTCCACCAAGAGGAAGGCCCAGCATGATTTCTAGGCATGAGGTGAAATTAAGCCTCACCCCCAAAATTTAGGCCATTTCAACATGCTTTTCCCGCCATTTCTCCCAATCGTTCTGTATAGAACTACCGAGGGAAGAGAAGAGGGCAGGGGAAGGGTGGGGGGAATGGGGAGAGAAAACTTGCCTTTAGGATATGCCTCAGGTACCTAGGACACAGAATACCCTGAGAAGCCGATAGAAGCTTCCTTGAAGGCAGAGACCCCAGGCCGGCTTCAGGGCGAGGCGTGCTGCCCGATGTCCCCTCGCCTTTAGGCAGATCTTCTTTCAGGCGATGGAAGCTCCTCACAATGACAGTCATCACGCCAACTTCGATCAGCAGGTAGAAGCGGCCCTTGGGGCAAGGAGATGTTGTGCGCTCGCCGAAGGCCGCTTCTACCAAGACGAATCGCCCAAAGAAGACTACCTAAAGGGGACACGAGGTAGCAATGCCCACCCCAAAGCCGGCTAGGGACTCTTGCCTTTCAAAGGGAGTTTTGGTCTGCCTGTAGAAGCGGCTCGCAGCGAGGGGGAGTGTGTGTGTAGTGCTTCGCCCCGAGGCTGCTTCTAGCCGAGCCCGATCGAAGGGTGGTGACTGCATTGGGAGCTTCCATTCGCCTGAAAGAGACTGCCCTAAAGGCGAGGAGGCAATGGCAGCCACGCCACACCCGAGCGGTTGGGACTCTGCCTTCGAGGGAGCGTTCGGCGGCCGATAAGAACGGCCCCTCGCGGCTGAGGGGAGTGTTGCGTGTCACGCTCGCCCCGAGGCCTTCTACAGCTTTGATCCAAGTGGCTGGTTGACTGCCCTTGGAGAGCCTTCTATCGTCCGAAAAGAGACTGACCTAAAGGCGGGGACAAGTGGGCAACCATTGCCTCACCCCAAAGTGGCTGGGGACTCTGCCTTCAGGGAGCTTTCGTCGGCCGATAGAAACGGCCTCATAGAGAGGTACATGCATATGGGCCGCTCTAGGTGGGGCAGGAAATTAAGTCACCCCCGAAAAGACAGCCTAGCCGTTTTTTCAGGGGTCAAAAAAAACTAAGGCCCAGCCTTATTTTGTGAGAAACACGGTATGTAATCTGCATTCATGACTGTTTCAGTCCGTGACAATGTAATTATAGAATAGCTTGGGTGGTCAGTTCAAAGAGCAAAGATGCAATGGAAAATTCTCAGAGGTCTTGAGGATAATCCAAAGGGATTCTTAACAGAGGTTCTTTATCTTCAGTGAAAGAAAAGGAAATGTCTGTTTTAATAATGATTTATATTGCTCATGAGAGCAATATAAAATACTATCTAATCATATTTTATTTCTATGGCCTCAGAATGTGGTTTTATTGCTAGCGTTTAAATTTGGAGGATCCAGCTGGAATTCTCTAGTAGTTGAATACTGGCTGCTCCAGGGATTTACAAACAACTCTGCAACAATCCAGAGGTTGTTGCATGACCACCAAGCAAGGAGCTGAATCTGCAAAAAACAAACTGCTTTTCTTTTTATTTTAAAATCAGCCTTCGAGGAGAAACTAAAATCAATGCACACTGGCATTTTTTTGCTTTTACAGTAGAAGGAAAAGAATTATTTTTTTTCCAAAATAAGTTTTCCCTTGTTCACTTGGTCTGCCAAGCTATGCATAAATATATATTTTGTTACTCTCTAGTGATTGATTTGCTAATTATACAAAAAAGACATGTAGAAATTTGATAAGTAGATATCTATCCTTAATCTAAAACTGTTTCCCATGGCCTTTAATAAGCCATTTTCTTGTGGTTCTCTGCAAATACTGAAGGCACAATTTGACAGATTTTAAAACAAGGACAATTTATCTCCTACAACTGATCCACAGGTTCATTATAGAAAGTCAAACTTAGGAATCCTTATATCTTTTGGAAGGTGACCATAACCTCTATATTTTGAAAATAATGTCATCCAATTCTTAAAGTAGCAGCCATAGCAAATGGATTTGTCCAGTCATAAGTGAGCATAGCTTGCCACAAGCCATGCCAGATCGCAATTTGCCAGATCTTGAATGAGTGCAGGTGATTTTTCAATTCAAGTTTCATTTATTCTGTCTCTCTTAATTCAATTATCATTACAATAGAATGAAGTTTAAGGACACATAACATGCAATATAATAAACTCATTAGATAACCTTTAAAAATATTTATTTCTTGGATGTGTATGGTTGCCCGATTCAAAATACTGAGTTGCTGTGACTTATAGCAGATAAAAACAATGCAAAACCAGAAAAGAATAAAATACATGTAACTAATGAGGAACCAACCAGTCTAAACAAAACAATAAGCATATCATGGGACCCAAACCCCTTTATTGCTGCATTTCCTCATTAATAGCTTTATCTACTGCCTTGGTTCTGAAAGATTATGTTACATAAATACTAATAAAGTAATGTTAAATATATAAATAACAGAATAATAGAACTGCTGACATCCCTTTGCCAAATGTGTTATTCATCCGTTATCGGAAGGATTGAACTGCTGTCACCATCTTCTATAGAGGCAAGCCTCTAGTTCAGAAGCTTGGTGCTGATTGTCACCGCCTTAAGGTGAGAAAAAAACAGTACCACAGAAGCACATTCCAGGCCATCAGACATATGAACACTCTGCCTAAACCAATCTCTGCTATTTTTAAATGTATTTATTATTTTGTAGTTTATATTTCCAGGCAGCAGCTTAGCAATTTATGTTGAGATACTTGGAACCGGGACTAAAAACCATATACCATATACCCAGATGTACTGAATTGCCTGTGCCTTTTAAAGAGATCATACCTGTCATTGTGCTTATCATTAATAAAAAAGTAAAAAGACAAACAATTAGAATATTAAACAGGTTGAAGGTTCATCTTTATGCAATAGTGCTGCCAAATGCAGTTTCCCCCTCAACCCAAACTATGAATGCTGATCAATCTCTTATACAAAATGGAGCTTACAACCATGGTTTTACTATATTCCTCAGAGTTCCCTCCTCCTTTGAAGATAGCATGTTTGATTTTAAAAATATTGCAAATGTACTTTTAGATTATTTGCAAAAGGGTGTTCAGTATATAAATTAGAAAAAAATAGCAATAGATTAAGCAGCCAGAGGGATCTGGAATTATACCCTTGAATTCATTTAAAAAAATTTCTTATGGGAAAATGATGATCCCTTTGTATTTTTATAAGACTTTGAAAATTGGGCAGTGGAAGGAGCTAGAGGATAAAAAAATGGAGCAGACACCAATTATCTTTGCTTTTTTAAAAACAAGCTTCTTCACAAAATGGATGAACTTTATGAAAAAAAAATGGACAAAGTATGTGGTATTGGACTTATAGAAAAAGAACATCCAAGTTCCATTGGATGTTTGAGAAATCACTCTGAAGGGGGCTTAAATGTAACACAAATGGAACTGATGGATGATTGATTCCCTAAAGGAGATGTACAGATATGGAACCATCAGTAATGTTCAGTACCCATAAAACATTTATATACAGGAGGGTAGAGTCAACTCTCTTCATAAGCATTGGCTGTTTTATCTCACTTTAAAAAAAAGCCCTGCAGTGATGGATCAGGTTAATACTGGGTTGGGATACCAGTAGGAAATCCCAACACTGTGTTCTAGAGTCTAGATCAGGAAGTTGGAAAACATCCCAAAAGGTAAGTTAAGGTTTTTGGTAAAATGGAGCCATTATATTGAGGACACTCTCAACTTATTTGTAACACCATCCTTGAGTTCTTTGTCTCAAAATGCAGCTCAGCCATACTTTGTTATTTGTACTGAGTTAAACAGTAAACAAGTCCATAGCATCATTTTGACAGCAGCTGTTGATCAAACTCAGTTCAAGCTGAATGAGTTTGCAGCTGAAAATTCTTTTTTTCTCACTAAGATGAGGCAGTTCACTCTCATATCCTAGATGTTTATATCCTTAGAAAAAAAATACCTAAGGCAATAACAAGGCAGAGGTCACACCTCATTTTCTTCTTAGCAAGAACTAGTGCTATGGATTTGGGACACGATTCCAATTTTGGACAATAAAAAGCCATTTTTTCTAAATTTGAGACAAATTGAGCATAGCTTCTCAGCTGTCACAATTGTGATGTAGTTTCATGGCACTGTACTTTGTTTCAATCACTCCATTAGTTTGCTCAAGAAGCCACTGTTTCTCCTGTTCGTCCATAATTAGTTTCAGTGTCATTTCTTGAAAGGTACTATTTACTCCCACCTAGATAATATGGAAGGTAAAGTTATCTTTAAACACTGAAACAAACACAATTTAATATTAACTCAACATACAGTAGGAGAGCTTCTAGTTACTATACCTCTTTAAAATGAATTTTTTTGAACATGCCAATACTGGTTTCATTTTCCAATTTAATTTTTGCCTCAAAAGTGGTGAGTCCAAGATGCGTAATTCCTACAGACCAATAAACAAGGAATAACTTTATTTGGAAAAGGAATGACCATAGACTAATGGTAGAACACAAACTTTTCATGTAAACTTTCCCATACTGAATTTGTAGCATCTCCAACTGGGTCCTCTGACTCCTTAGAAACAGTACCATCTTACACAGGCAAGTAATTGGATTTGGGTATGCTAACTAACTTACAATTTTCCTACTGTTAAAGACAAATGGAAATCTTTATTGTTTTTAGTATAAATATTTTATGTGAGTTGGAAGAAAAGTTTCCAACTCCATCTCCTTGAATACAGGTTCCCCAAAGGGCTGTGTCTTGAGTATGCTACTGCTCATCTTGATGACCCACGATTGCTGTGCCAAATCTTCTACGAATCATATTTGTGAAGTATGCCATGTACATGAATACATTTGAACTAGACTGTGTTGTTTCCCTGTGTCATATAATATATGGGGTATGTGCATATTTATTTATTTGTCAGGTTTATGTAGTGTATATTGGTGGTGACCCTTTGAGAGTGTATGCAATGAAATTTCATTTTAATGTATGCCATTTATGTACATTTAAAGTAACAATAAAGTTATTCTAACTCTAAATAAATGATACTCATTCATAAAGTAATTTACATTTTTGAAGCTATAATTCAAGATCTACTGGAATGTAAATATACCACACTAATTCAAAACAACAGAATTGCACTTTGGCATTTTTAAGACACAAAGAAGTATCTTTTGTGTTTTAAACAGAACTCACACATAGGTCTGAAGTAAAAGTGATATGGAAACAATTTTCCATTATCCCAACATTAAATCTTTTGCTCAACTGTTAATATGCTGTCCGAAAATCTGTTTTATTGGGTACTCTTTTTAACCATACAAATTTCTAAATTTATTTGCTCATGCTGTTCCTCTCACATCGTAACAATCAAAAATCATATTTTGCATATTTTATTAGGCATGCTTACCATAAAACATCATGATGAGAGTGGCCTCCTTGCCAAAACCTCTGCCACGGCAGCTGGACTCTGAAAGAGGGAACAGGTGCCATGGTCCCTTTTTAGGAAACTTATATAATTCTTCCCACATTTTACAAGATTTGGTATTGCACAAGACATATTTCTAGAAAGCATGAGATTGGCAAAGGAAAAAGTAGGAGGGGGGTTTCTTGCTCTATATCTAATCCTGTTCAAAAAGATGTATACTAAAGGTTCAAAACATTAACAATACTGTCTGGACATCCTTCACCAACTGGCCTGCTAAAAATATTTGAAGGCCATTCTTTCAAACTTTTCTCTCTCTCTCATCTAAAATACCAAATATGCTTGATTTGATTCTGGTAGGTTTCAGATGCAAAGGCATGTTGCTATAAATTTAAAGATTATTCCAAGATGTAAAAGAGTATTGGAAAGAATTTATCCACCAATATGATCCAACTTCTGCACTAGGTTTTATTTGGGAAGCCCCAATGAGTTTGATTTACAATATGATGCCAGGAGTACAGCTTTCTCATTGGAAGTTGTGAAATAATGAAATTATCTTCTAAATGGAATTTGAGTCAATAAAATAGTTGGAAGATATCCTTGTATGCTGAGGCATTTATGAAAATACACTAGCTTTTAACATATCTGTGATTTATTTAACTATTTTGATTTTTAAAAAATGAGCGATGAGTTTAACTTTTTATTGTTATTAAGCACTGTTGCCTTTGATCTCTTTGGCTCTGCTTGAAAGAAAAATGATATAGTAACAAAATAAATACTGGAAGACACGAAATAAATTAGATGACCTGCAATCATGATTTCTATCTCTCCCACTGTTGGATCTTCAGAATTGGTAAGGAACAAGTTCACATCTCCCACCATACAGTCTTCTTCTGTGGCTTTCTGGCTAGACCATTTTTCAGCATCAAGTATTATAAATGTGCATTCTGGGAAATGTAAAAAAAAGCAGCAGAATCAAAAAAGATTATTATAAATCTCTGGAAGAAGCATGAAGTATAAAATCAAGGTAAATATATATGATTAGAAGCAATGTTATTTAGCTTTGGTCACTATTCTACTCTCTTACCAGCAGTCCACTTCACATTCTGTAGGCATAGAAAATTGAATTCAAGATTTCTCACTTTATATAAATATCTTCTAAAGGCAATTTATAGTATTTTTCTCAAATACTGCAATCAATTGGCATCAGATAAAAAATAAATATCTGGTCTTTACAATAAAATTTAAGACCATGTTGTAGCTTAATAAAACTAATATTAAAAAGCCAAAGAAAACAGTTGATCTGTACAACTTTTTGAAAGAAAGACTGACAGACTCCCAATGGCAACTCATTTCAGGATTATGCAATATTACAGAAAACATTTCCAGCCTGCAGATTCCAATTTCACTGACCACGAAAGTTTGAAAGAGGTGTTTTTTCATGTCTGAGCAGTAGAGATCTCTTTCTACATATGTAACACATATACACTGTGTTATAAAAATTTAGCCTGAACGCCATCAGGCTGCATATTTAGGTTTTTGACAGGAGTATAACCTGATTTAAGAATGGTAAGTAAACAGATTTTCATAATGACTTCATGGAACTTCAGGATTACTTCCTTGAAAAAATTCAGGAAAATGTTAAAACATGGAAGATAAAAGCCTGTTCACAGATTAATATTGTCCTTGGACTTACAATGCTGTGGTAAAATAGAAGTGTCCTAGCATCTCATTTTGAGACTACTCTTCCAGGAAGAACTAGAATTAATATTAATATCATGTCTCCTAACGTTAATCCAAACAAATGATGTAGAAGGATTAAAAAAAAGTTAAAAAGACTAGAACCATCAATTAATTTGTATTCCTTCAGAAACCTTTCACTGAGTATAATGCAGTAAAATATCCCATAATATACATAAACATTTGAAATCAGATTTTCTATTATGTTACAGTATCCCTTTGTATTTGATCATGATTGAAGTGAGTTACAATAAAAAGCATTTCCAGAACTGACAATTATGAAATTGCAAATTTTAAACTGTAATGTGGAGTAGTAATGGTCTAAAAATGCCACTTGGAATTATCTGTGGGGCTTGTCATGGGTGTGTGTCATACTGAGGAGATTAACAGACTCCACCTTCTCCCCATGTGCATTTTCTTCTCTTCCTTTGTTAATCTGTAATTTTCAAGTCAATTTTAGTGTCAATATTTATTGTTTTAATATTTTATCTTGTTGCTTTTATCAGTTATAAGCTGCCTAGGCAAGATGGGTTGCATTTAAGTTTCATAGATAAATAACATTTGTGAAATGAACCACCCAACATATTTGCAGACGACCCCTTTCAAGGTCTTCCCAAATATTCAGAAATCTCACTGTCTGCATCTTCCCGCCAGCTGCACTGCATCTCATATTCCTGTTCAAGGCTGAGTGGTTCAGATGCAGTCAGACGCTGTAGTTCCTCAGACTTCATCCAATCATGGTATCTAATCAGAAAATCGAGAAAAAGTAAGGCTTCTTTAGAATACTCCCCACTATAAGTTGGTATGGTGTTAAGTACACCTGTTGATGAAGTTGTGTTAGTGATACAATGAAACTCATATAGGCATTTTAATCGCCCCCATTCAGATTAAGAGCTGCCAGCTCAAATTTTGCACAAGCCCTTTCCTCCAGTTAGAGATTGAATTTACAGGTAGTCCTCAATTTACAAAAGTTCTTTTCATGACCATTCAAAGTTGCAATGGCACTGAAAAGGTGACTTATGATAGCTTTTCACAATTACAACTGTTGTAGTATCCCCATGGTCACGTGATCAAAATTCAGATGCTTGGCAACTGACTCATATTTATGACAGTTGCAATGTCCTGGGGTCATGTGATCCCTTTTTGTGACCTTCTGATAAGCAAAGTGTCAGCTTTCCAGGGAACCTCCATTCCAATCAGTAACTCTGAAACAGGCATCACCCCAAAAGTACCTTTATTAAAATAGCACCTGGCACATTTGCGAAATCTTCCATGCTTTGGAAACCTTAATTCAACGCTGCCAAAAAATCAATGGAGAAGCCAGGTTCACTTAAAATAACTGCAATGCTTTACTTAACAACTGTGACAAGGTCATAAAATGAGGCAAAATCCGCTTAACTATCTCACTTAAAAACATAAATTTTGGGCTCAATTGTGCTTGTAAGTCGAGGACTACTAATATGACTAGCTGTCATGAGAGGAGAGAAACTGAATATATTCAACATCTCCCCCCCCCATCCCAAACTAAGTTATCTTTGCATACCTAGGTACATGAGCAGACGTGTATGGTACTAGGGCTACCCTCTTCCCCTCCAGTACAGTGTTTTGATTAATCTTCATAATATGAATACTGAAAGAACAATAAATGAGAAATAAATCTGAGTAGAAATAGTATTAGAATTAACTCAAGACATTTATTGAACATTTTATTTTATTCTTATTACTGTATAATTAAAATATATGAAATATAACGGTATCTGCATATATGAGTCATGAGACAAAAGTATGCTATAATAACCAATCCAAGGGTTATATAGTTCTGTATTCTCTATGGCTGCTACAAAAGGCAATTTATATTTCATTTACATTCTGATTTTTTTCAACTATTTTCAACTTTTAAAAATCCAGTTATCTTAAAGTTAAACAAAATAAAGATCTGGAACCATGAACTAATATCTGGATGGGGCAGTGTCCATAGCATTCTTTGGAAAACAGTTTTAAAACTTACATACAATACCCAGATATAACACGTAAAAGAATGAATGTATCACCAAATATTGATCATGGATATGGAATATGGAATTTTCTGTCCCAAAAATCTTTGAAGTGCCACATATTTCCATCCTTGTTTTATATTGTTTTTTTTTCCTATTTAGGGACTTCCCCTACTTAGCTTTGAAAGCTAAAAAGCAAACTGATAAAGACTAAACTAATTTTCTTCTACCTCACCACATATGCATTAGTCCAGTGTTTGATGAACAGGTCAGGCTGTTTTTAAAGCCTCAGTCGGTTTGTCCTCTGATAAACCAAGATCATAATCCTTTTTGAACCCTATATGGGATGTCAAGATATAGATATAACAATCTTTTTTTTAAAGCAGTCACACTTTTTCCTTACACAACACATATCTACATCCTTAGAGACAGCATGTTGACTCAATGAGAGGGACAATAGTATAGAAGATTGCCGGTATTTTCTAGGATGGAAAATGCCAATGCTTATGTAGCACTGATGAATCATGAGTTAAATCAAGAATGGGTAGGGTATGAAGGTAATGTGGAGAACAACTGAAAGGCTGGGGGCCCACGATGAAGGGTTTTAGATGAAGAAAAAAATAGGTCAGAAGGAAAAAAAAAAGATCAAGCTAAACTCTTAAGCTTAGGTTTGTATAGCACTTTGTAGCTGCTGATGAAATAAGCTCCTCCAGTTTCTGATTTTGAATATTGAAGCAATATTAGGAAGAGTTTTTGAGTCATTTGTGTTGTATAATACTTCATAGGCAGCCAAGTAAACAAATCAATGAATCATCAAACCAGACTTCTCACTGGAGGCACAAATGATTACGTGCCACCAAATCATTTGACTCCCAGTGACCACATGATTTTCTCCATGATCCCTCACCGGTTCTTTAAAGTTTCTCAATGAGTCCCCTCGTTGCCACAGAAATGCTGGTCCACTCTCCTCTTTTTTTCCACCTTTCCCAACAATAGAGCTTTTTTCCCAAAGTTCTGGGTCTTTACAGGTGTCTTAAGTGGGATAATTTGTGCCTTGTCATTTACACCTGATTGAATTATTTGCTCAATGACCCACTGGTTTATTTTCTTGACTATCCACAGTACTCACAGGTGTATTTTCCACCAAAGTTCAAAGGCGTGAATACTTTTCCCTTCTTCCAGCTTTTGTTTTCATGTAGTGTAGCCAGGGCTTGCACTCTTCTGATTTTGTTCGGTAGAGAGGAGAAAATTACATCCTCTACATCCTCACGGAGAAAATTAGCGTCTATGCATTTGATGTTTCAATCGGAATACAGTTGGAGGGACCTTGGAGATCAACTAGTCCAACCCCCTGCTCAAGCAGGAGACCATTTCAGACACACTAAGAGTCAACCCTGACTTAATGGCACATAATCAATCAATCATCTGAGTCATAAAATGGCCAAGTGTATGTTAGACTTGCGTGTTGACGACCGTACCTCTGTTTACTCATAGAGAAAGAAATCGCCCCACTGAGTTCCGACGACCGTCCCCTCCATAAGCGTGTTTCGAGCTAGGCTTTTAATATCTACGCTCCTGAAGGAAAGAGAGCAAAAAGCCAACAAAACTCACGAAAACCTACAAAACTCACCCGCTCCGTCGCCAACGGCAGCACCAACTGCCGCCACATTTAAAGCAACCGGCGACAAGCGCGCATACCCCTCAATCACATAATTCCTCGATCTCCACGCTTGCGCAGTCATAAGGCCCTCCTGTCTTAACTGAGCACTACGGTAGCCGTACAGCCTCAATCCGCCTCGCGAATCTCCTCCTCGATCGACGTAGGAAGCGGTTCGGACAGCTGTCCAGTCGCGGTTGTTGCTTTCCGTAGTAGTTGAAGTGGGCCCCTTTTGGCCGGGGTGGCGCATGCGCTGTCCGTGGCTTCGCTTCCCCGGGCGAAGCATGAGGGGAACCGGCTTGGAGTTGCGGGTGAAGTCTCTGCTTTGGGGTTTCTCTGGGCTTGTGACTGTTACCGGTAAAGGCTTTTTTTTTTTTTTTAAGCGATAAGGAGGGTTGGGGGACGGCGGGAAGCGGCACGGCGAAGCAGCAGCCTTGGGAGGCAGAATGGGAAGAGGAAGCTGCGGCTGGGCGAGCCGAAGGGACGTGGCATGCCCGAAGCAGCTCCGGCAGACATTTGGCTTTCTAACAGCAGGGACTGCAGCCCCGAAAATGCTTTCCGAAAGAGCCCGTGTAGGATGATGCCAAAAATACCCCGAAATCAGCTGGGCGTTTCCGTGGCTTTGCTAAACCGAGGGGGTGACTTCAGGTTAGGACGGTCGTCAGCATCGTTTCGGGGGGCTGACACGCGTGTGCACGGGCGGGTCTGTGTTTATAATTGGGGAAAAGGTCCTCCTCGGTTTGAAAGGCGTACTTGATCGCCAGCCTCCGAAGGATGTAATCTATCTAGAAAAAGACGTGCAATACTGTATATGCAAGCAGTAAAGAAAGAGACTAAGGTGCTGCTTTGTCACATCTTTATGCCTATTGGCTTCTCCAAATCCATATTCTGTAATCTGAATTGCATTCCTTAAATTAGATTTTTTTAAAAAATATATAGTTATATATAATTATGGATTTAGTGAGCACAGGGTAAAGTGAAAAAAATATTGGAGGGAGGCCCACCCTGCAGCTAGTCCTGGATTCAAGATACATTCATTACTAATTTATGAATTGGCTCTATGTCGATGTTATAGAAAGATTGTCCAACTTTATTCCATACGGTCAAAGGGTGATGTGTTGAAAATAGCTGATGGTCTGTACGCACCCTACAGGCAATTCTTGACTTACAACAGTTCATTTAGTGACTCCAAAATTACAGTGGCACTTAAAAAGTGACTTGTCGCTGTTTTTCACACTTATGATTGTTGCAACATTCCCCAGGGTCACATGATCAAAATTCAGATGCTTGGCAACTGACTCATATTTATGATAGTCACAGTGTGTGGGAGTCATGTGATCAGTTTTTGAAATCTTCTAACAAGCGAAGTCAACTGGCAAGCCAGAACTTCTGCAAAAGATCACTTAACTACAGCAAAAAAGATCATAAAACAGAGCAAAATTCACTTTTAAGAACTCTCTCACTTAGGAACAGAAATTTTGGGCTCAATTGTGGTTCTAAGTCTCCTACCTTGTACTTTTTATTCACTGTGTATGCGTGTTGTTGAAGCAGTTTTTAAAAAGACAAGTTGTGCTCAATTGAAATTATGTAGTTTCACATGGGAGACAGGTGACCTGTGCCACCATATTTTTTGAAAGCTGACTTTTAAATCCTATAGAAAGCCTGTATGGAATGGATTATGTCAGTAGAGAAGAGGTAAATGAATGTTTTGTCTTTTAAAGATAAAAACCTATTGTAGATGCAAGACAAGTAGTTTATTTCTGCTTAGTGAAAAGAAAAGGTTATCCTGTAAAGTTCAGAGATGTTGATAAAAAGAGGATTATTTTGGGGAGCACTCTTCATTTAATATTTTGTTGATAGAAGAAAAAATCCTGCAATTTGAGGAGGATTTTCGAAAAAATGAAGTACTCAAAAAGAGAGTATTGGTGTTTATCATGAACATCCTTGTATTTAAATTGGAATCAGTGTATATATAAGTTGTGTATATATAAGTTGTATATAAATATGAGGAGTAAGATTCTGCTTTTTGAAAAATATCTCTAGCAGTCATAGGCCATTCCCATTTCCACAAGATTTCTAGATTGAAAGGCAAGCTTTTTGCCAAATAATTGTATGAGTTTAGTACTTGTATGGGAAAATAGATTAGATTGCATAGTTGAAGAAATCTCTTGGAAGAATCTGAGTATTTGTATTACACTTTGTATTATTCTAGCAAAACAATATGGACTTCGCCAAATGAAAAATAAAAGCACCCTGAGGCTAGCATATGTCACACAAAACCCATTCTCCCACACCAAATTGTATCATAAGTAGCTTAAATAAAAGTTTTTAAATAGAATCATAGGTGATAGAAGGAAGCTCAGAGGTCTAGTCCAGCCTCTGTTCCATGCAGGATTTTGTGTGCCTAATTTCCTGATTGAACAATTGATGCAAAAAGAATCTGCTAAGAAGCGTGCTCTCAAGAGCAAGCCTTTCCTCCCTGTTACTGTACTTTTCCCAGAGTGGTTATGAATTCTGCCCTCTCTTCTTATTAGCTTTAAAGGTAGCATTTTAAACTTGTATGAGGGATTTGCTTGCTGTGGAGTAGTGCATAAAAAGTCATTAGGAAGAGAGCTCAAAGAAGGCTTTACTTCCTAATAGCCTAAGTCTTCATTCACTCTTCCTGATTTATTTCCTGATTGATGAAAGCTCTCTTTCAAGCTGCTATACCTTGGGGTGGTCCTCAACCCTAAGAAACAATGAGAGAAAGAACAGCATAGAAGTCTAGTAATCATATGTGTGTGTATGTATGTATGTATATGTATGTACATTCTGCTCGCAACATCACCACTCCAGCACAGTCTTAGTTTCCCGGACTGCTTCTTCCCATCTTCATAGTGGCCATTTTGACCACCGCTGCAACTTGTCTTTGGAGGGAGTTTATCTTGTCAGGGAGGGGAGATACAGCTCCCCTCTACCCTCCAAGCAGTTTCCCCTTTCTTCACCACCCCTCCACGGTGGTTCTGGTCTCAATCAGGACCCTCCAACAAGTGCGCCCGGAGCAAAACCTCACACAATCACAGATTCCACTGCAATGGAAGAGCAACAAGAAGCTCACTATATTTTAATTTTATAATTTGAAGTAATTTCATATATTAATAGTATCTCATCGTTAGCTTTCCCTTGAAATAATGTATTGTCCTAGGATGCAGACCCAATTAGGAGCTAGCAATTAAGGGGAAGAGTGCCTTTTTCTTACAGCAAGTCAATTTCAAGCAGAAAAAAATCTTAGTTAATGGCATGGAAACCAGTGATTTTTTTAATTGGTTAGAGCCATGATGGTTAATTCTAAAGTCTCTGATACTATATTTATCTCAGTAAAAATTTTTATGCGTTGGATTAAATTCTTAATGATTATACATAACTTTGTAAAAAAAAAGTTAACTTTTGTGTTTTTCAGGTTAACTGGAACAAGAACGACTGACAACTTATCTGTCTCAAGTCCTTAAATTCTTTTCAATATGGCTGGAAGCATTACTGATACAGGGGAGCTCTACTCTCCCTATGTGAGTGCTTAGCATTGGTACAGTCACTTAATGCATGCTTTATGTTTACTTCAGCATTAGCATGCAAAATTGTAATTTTATGTAGGGCATTTGTGCTTGTTTTTTTCTTTTCTCCAAATTATGGAACATATTACAGCCTCTTTCTAAATTGGGTTTTGATACTGAATATTGTTTTGAACATTTCACAACTGCATTGTAATCGACCTAGAAAAGGATTTGAAAAGACTGGTAAATGATTATATCTACACTTCATATAAATACAAATTTAAAGAAAATATTAGTGTATAACACATTTTTACAATAATTTTTTCAGTGCCAAAGGGTACAGAAGCAAATTTATAATAAACAAGCACAATTCCCTGCAAAAAAGGGAATTGGATCCAAATCCAAAAAAGAAAAAAGAGAAAAAGGATAGAAACAGAACAAAACAAAACCAAAAAAATGTGCATAAAAGACGAAGTAACAAAGATATACAAAGATTGTACCCCTGGTTAAATACTGATAAAATATATTTCAACTATAATAGTTTTCCCCTTTTGCAAAATAGATCCTCAATTTATAAATTTCTAAATCTCTGTTTACTAAGTTACTATATCACATTAAAAATATTACAAATATTAAATTTTTATCAATCAACCAGTTTGAACCTACCAAACTATCTACTGTAAAAAAACAAGTTATTCCAACAACAAGCTAAACTTCAGTGCCCTGTATTTAACTCAAAGAAAGTTCACAAATGGCTTCTAATCTATCATAAGCCCATTGCAATCATCCCTGATCCATCCAGGATCATATATCTTCGACTGATTCTTGGTAATAAAACTTTTCCTTGAATTATTTGGGATCTTTCCAAATAGTTGCATCTCACTCCCCAAAGTCATATATTATATCTGTAGCACTTGTTCAATAAATTTTCCCACAAATCAAAATACAACATCCCCCAACAGTTGTCTTCTGGTTACATATAATAAGCCTATTCTGCAATTTCCATCTGCTTTCAATTTAGCAATTAAAATATAAGCTAAAACAAAAGGAAACTTCAAAACATGATGTTAAAACAAAGACGTGATGTTAAAACAAAAACGTATATACAGAAACAAAATTATTTTGCTTTTTTTTCCAACTGTCCATCAGTTCTAAGAAGAAGTGATTACAGCACTTTCTAGATCAGTGGTCGCCTGTGGTGGGCCATGGAGAAATTTTGGTGGGCTGCAGAAGAAATGGCCCCCGAAAGCAATTAATCTGGGCCTCATAGTTCTTGCGCCTCCTGGCTCTTTGAGGGACCCCAGAGTCAGGTCTGTGAAATGCACATGCCAACTAGCTCCCACACACAGTGGTGGCAGCAACAACAGTCCCCTCCCCTAGTGCCCATTGTCAGCTCTCCCCATTAATTCTCCAGCTTTGGATTGCTCCCACCTCTCTCTCTCTCTTTCCTTCCCCCCCACCCACACCCACCATCTCATTTCCTCCAGCTCTCGCTGCCTCTCCCAAAATCAAAGCCTCACAGTTGCAATGCTAGCACCCGAATTGCCTTAGCATGCTTGGTTAGTTCATAATCTGCCCTGCCCGGAGAAGGAGGTGCTGGAAGAGGAGGCAGCAGTAGTGGAGAAGCAAACCAGGCATTAAAAGACCTTGGAAGAAAGGCAACACCTGTTGCTCGTGCTTCTACTGGATGGCTGCAGCAAGTAGCCATTGCTGCGGGTGCCAAGAGGCGCTATAGCTGCGGCGGCTTTGCTTGCGTCTACTAGTCTTCGATGTTGGGAGAGACAGTGAGGGCTGGAGGAACTGAGAGCTGTGCACGGCTCCATCTCCATTTCCTTGCCTGCCTCCAGGTGGGCATTGGGGAGGAAGAGAAAGAAAGAGAAAGAGAGAGGCAGGAGCAATCCAAAGCTGGAGAATTAATGGGGAGAGCTGACAGTGGGCGCCAGGGGAGGCGCCAGGGTTGTTGCCCCTTTCTGTCTCTGCTTCTCCCAGCAGCAGTTGCCCTAAGGCCCTTCAGCTCAGACACACACACACACACACATACACACACAAACAGAGCACCCACTCTTCTATCTCTTAGTTTGGAAGGTGCAGGTGGGGGGGGCGGAGGCTTCCAGCCCAGCGCTCCTTCCCTCTCCTACTCCAGACAGCCAACCTGGCAAAGGAGGGAGAGGTTTCCTCTGGCTTGGGGGAGATATGAAATGACAGGAGACTAGATTTTTGGGGGGAGGGGCTCTGCTTTTCTTCTATTTGAGTGGGAGCCGGTTCCTGCCCACCCAGAACTTCCAAGCCTCCAGGCACCATGTGGCTTCTTTTGAATCCCAGCAGTATTAAATCCTCCCTCTTTCCCCCAAAGGATGAGAGAGGCCCCTCCCTTCCTTTCACACTGCCCTAGTTATGATTAAGCATTTACAATTTTGTTATAATTAAATACACAAACACATACACACATATACATTATTTCTACTATTAAATTTATATATTAAATAAAATTATTATATTAAATATATTATATTTTTTTAAAAAATTGTATTAGTGGTCCTTGGGATTTAAAACTATTGAGTTTGGTGGTCTCTGAGGTCCAAAAGGTTGGCGAGCCCTGTTCTAGATTACTTAGTTTATAGGAGAGTTAAGTTTTCCAAATAAAACCAGACCATTATAATGTTAAATTACAAATTGCATTACATGTTGTGATCCAGTTAAAAGATGCATTTGCTGATCAGATGCTGATGAGAACACAAAGATTCTCCCAGAAAGAACATGATGTCTATGTATTATTATACAGTCTTTGAAGGCTATAGTTTAAACTTTTGCCAGAAATCTTATGCTATATTGTGCTCTTGGTTCATTTTATTCACCATATATTGTAGTACAAGAAATAAATATATTTTGACAGTGAAGATGGAGTTCTATAGAGAGCTGTTTTATGTACAGAATCTCTAAGAAAGCAGTTGAAGGCAACAGTGATATTTTCTTGTATTTTCCCCTTCTTTTCCCCTTTTTTTGTTTTTCCTACAATTCTGATAGGTATGGTAAATTTTACAAAATTTGGCTTTTTTCTGCCATTATCTTATGCTTTTAGGAAGTGTTCTATGTTTAATTATACTGCATGAATTTCTTGCTCAGAATTGACTTTCAGCCAGACTAATTCTCTTCATACCAAATACACTGTGCTTTGAGTGCCTTGTGTGCAATGCTTTCCAAAACCAGCACTATCGGGGTAGGTAGCTCACTTGAGAAGTCATTGATCTATTTCAGACCTAAGTAGAAATGCTTCCTTATAATTTGCAAAAGAGTCTTTATAGGAGTATAACAAAATGGAGTAACCAAGCATTCTTTGCCATCCTGTCAATTGTCTTCCAGTACATGAGCCGTACTTCAAACTGTTCAACTCTATTTGGGAAATGCTGATAGCAAAACAAATTTAAGGTTTTCATATATATAAAGAGGAGGAGGAAGGTGAAATAAGCTAGGAAGCTGCCTGGAAGGAAATTGCTGAAATTGGAAAAAGGAGCAAAGATGGTTGGTAAACCAAGTGGGATTTAAGCAGTTTTGGCTGCTGAAGAAGTGTAGGTTCTAGAATAGATGGAACACAAGATTACCAAAGATGTAGGTGGACCAGCCTTCAAGAAATAAATCTGCCTTGCACAGAATTATGGAAGGAAAAGGTAGTGATATGTAATATAAATGAAAAGTAATATATTGCTAGATAAATTTTATAGGAAGCCCTTGGTTAATTTTAAGGATTTTTTTTATGTCTTGAAGGAAACATGAGAATTAATTCAAGTAGGAAGTTCTGGATAGGTAGGAACAGATGGTAGCAAGCCATTTTTAGATTGCTTTGTCCATGGTGACCTTATTTAGTTCCACCCACTGCTCTACAGGCCCCATTAAGCACATCAGATGCATTTGGCAAAGTCACTGACTGAGACATTTCTTTGCAGGCTTATACTATGCCAAATGAACCACCTGCATGAGTTGAGCAAAAAAAAATCCCTTCATATCATAAAGCAATATTATTCCTGAAATATGAACTAACAAATATTATTTTCATTGGGCTATTAGGCTTCTGAAATCACATAGTCATAATATCTGAGTTTGGATTGCTCATGTGGAGATTGGTACTGCATATTGTATACCCAATATGTCCAAAGATGGAACTAACTAGTTTTATTGAATGATTCTATTCTTTCATTATAGGTTGGCTTGATTTATATGTTCAACCTCATAGTTGGCACAGGAGCTCTAACAATGCCAAAGGCCTTTGCTACTGCTGGTTGGCTTGTCAGCCTTATTCTAGTAATGTTCTTGGGATTTATGAGGTAAGATTTTGCTACATGTTACTTCTGTTAATTTGGCTAAAACATCAGGTATGTAGAACTATACCTGGGATTAGCTGCAGCTCAGTGGACACCAAGTTTTGTTATTGTATATTTTCAGTATGGTCACCAGCAAGTAAGGTAAGCATCAGATATTTAGCTTTAACTTTATGTAGCTCTGTAAATCAAATTCAGCAGCATCTTTGGACCCAGTGGAATCACAGAACTAAGATTAAAAAGGGAGAGCTGGTAAAAGACCTGAGCAACAAGTGACATGATCCACAGAATTAAATGGGGATCATAGTGAAAGAAGTAAGAAACCGGTCTTTTAATAACAAAAGGTCTATTGTTTGATCTACTGTTGCTGCCAGCAGACTGAATTCTTGTTTTAATTGATTTTTGGCAAATTGAAATAGCACAGTAAAGAACAATAGCACTTAGACTTACATATTGCTTTATAGTGCTTTACAGTCCTCTCTAAGTGGTTTACAGAGTCAGCATATTGCCTTTGGATCCTCATTTTACTCACCTCGGAAGGATGGAAGGCTTAGTCAGCCCTGAGCCTGGTGAGATTGGAGCTGCCAAATTGCAGGCAGCCGGCAATCAGCAGAAGTAGCCTGCAGTACTGCACTTTAACCACTGCACTACCATTGCTCATACACACTCAATATACACTTATTTATAATGATACAATTTAATCAAAATAAATTCTTTCCTATGTCAAATGTTATTCTTAGTAATTTACATAGATATATCTATGTTCTTTACCTTGTTATTGCTGCCTTTTTTGTTTTTAAAAAAATCCAGTTTAAGCCATATCCATGAAATTTCCTGGTGTTCTCCTGTCCGGGTACTACTAAATTTGACCTGTTTCCCTTCCCCTCCCCGCCCCCCAAAAAATTATATGCCATTCCTAAATTTTATGAACACTTTTTAAACAAATGTGTCCTATTTTTAATGTCATTTTTTTCTACACTGTTATATAATTACACACTACTAATGCTTTACAGGATTGTTTACTTAGTTGCTTTAATTAAAGTTAATGGAAGTTGAATGTTTTCAGTTTGTTAGGCAACCAACACATGAAGATAGTTTTGGGATTTCTTGGTGAATTGAACAGTTATATACTGAATATCACAGAAGAAGTGTTTTCTGAATAGTGTAATATAGGTCTATCAAACTGGTGGTCTAGGGTGCGGATGCATCATGTGTAGACCACACCTACCCTGTCTCTGCAAAGACAAAAAAAGTTGTGATACATCACAATACATCATGTGACACAAATCGAGTTTGACACCTGTGATTTAATACATGCAGAAAAAGCTATTGCTATTTAAAATAACTCTTGCAAAGCATGGAGGTTGCAGATCTCATTGTGAAAACTAAATTCAGTGCGAATGCATTACTTAAAAGTATCTATGGTAAAACAAGTAAACATTGAGTTGCAATGGAAAGAAGAAGAGATAAACTCAAAAATGTATAGTGATGTCTGAATGTAGAAAAATGACTGCCTGATACAAAAGAAGTCCATTCAGATGGTTTAGTCCCATAGAGAGAACGAACGAGAATTAAATCATGAAAACCAAAACATGAAGGAAAAGTGAATGAGTAAAGAGAATGTTGCAATGGGATGAGATCTTGGAAAAAGAGAGACATAAGAAGTTCACAATACATCTAAGCAGCCATGATCCCCTTCCCAGCCAGCCAGCCCTGCCTTCTTGTCTGGCCGACTGGCTGGCATAAATCCTCGCTGTTTTCCTCCTCCTCCCCACTCAAGTAGTGACATACACATAGGAAGTGGTGAGCAGGCAGGGGCTGGCTTCCTGGGTAAAAGGGTCAGAATGCAGTCAGCCTGCAGGAGAAAACGGTCCTTAGGGGTACCAGGCCCCATGCACACTTGCTGCCTCCTGTCTACGTTCCCAGGGGGTGGAGGTGGTCTGGCGGATCTAAGGCTGACCATTTTCTGGCCTGGATGGCTGCCACCGGGTTTGGATCAGCACTCGGTCAACATGGGCCAGGCTGAGGCGCTGCGGGCTTGTCCTTTGCTGTTTCTAGGGCAACTCTGCGAGCCGGATCTAACCACATCGTGGGTTAATTCTGGCTCGAGGAACTTGAGTTTGATGCCCCTGCTCTAGGATCATGGTTGTCCAACCTTTTGGCTGACATGGGCTGTATTGAGTACAGAAGAATTGTACTGGACTAAGTGTAAAATATATAACATAGTTAATATACATAAATAATACATTTCTTTTATTTTTCAATATTTTTATTACCTTGTGGGGCCTCATTAGCTGTCCAGGACTCAGTCTAAGATGATATAGTTCTTCCCCCTACTCCCATCAATAATGCCTCCTTGAGTGGAGTAGGGGGGCAAAGATTGCATGTTGTGCAGAATAAAAAAGTAGATTTAACCTATCCCATGAATGTTTGCCTTAAGTATAGAGAATTCATGGTAATGGATCAGTTTTATACCTCTGATTGAGCTATAAAAATGCATAGAACATGCAAGAATTTGTTCTGTACTATAAAAAAAAGATGCAATTTTTTTTAAAAAGACATAGTTCCCCTCTTAAATGCTTTCTATACAGGTCATAGATGTATGTGGTCATTAATGGTCAGTTTAAATTTGTGGACTTGTTAGATGAGTGCAACTAATTATTTACAATTTGTGCCTACATTTAATGGTTCTACTGTGAGCATCATTACTTTCCATTGTAAAAGTATTTCCTTAAACAGATTTTCTTGTATCCTTTCTCCCTCAGTTGAGACTGTGTTGTTTGCAAATTAATCTTATAAATTACTACTGAAGGCATTGAAAAATTGTTTGTTTCTTTGGATGAAAAACATAAATCTTTATAGATTGCTTCTGAGCTTTGTAAAAGAGATTATTTTGAAACCTTAAGGCTTATCTATAATTTCCTACCTTGTGCTTTGATTTCTCTTCCTGTTCATTTCTTTGTATTGATAGGTTCCTTACAATTTGTAATTATTTGTTCTATTTGTATTGTATTGTCCTTGGAATTTTTCTTACTGCTGTCAAGTTGGAAATGTTTCCTGAAGTATTACCCTGATACTTTCATTTCTCTATAAGCACTTCTGAATCTCTGATATCCCTGAATAGTAATGTTTGATATAGCAAGAAGCCCTTAGAGGGAATCATTTTCTAGGCCCCAGGGAATAGTTGCTATATTTTAATCACAGCAGAAATGATTTCTCACTCAATTTTCAAAAATTAGTTCGAATTGTAAAAGTAGCAAAATATTATTTTTGAGGATTACATTATTCTATCCTTTGCTAAAAATAAGAAACAAAATAACCACTTAAGTGGGTGAAAGCTCAACAAATCATATTGTAATGTTGATCTCTTATGGGATCGCTTACTCCCAGTTATTGTCTTAGTAGATCTTAAAAAGTATTTTCAATCCATAATACATAGCAAGGAACCACTGACCTATTTCCATATACTATGGTAAGTTAGGATTTTTAAACCATGGTTTGTAAAATAAATATTACCTGATTTATATATATATACAAAGGTGTACTTGATAGTTCAAACCTGCCACATTTATGACTTAATATGATGTGTGAAACCAGCCCTGATATATCCATATAATCTAACTATTGATGTTCTAACCTTTTTTTGTGAAGAATGGCATAAATACATGAATTGTCCCCATGATTATTATCTACTATCTCTGTAATACAATTGCTATCTGACTAAATAATGAAATCAGTGATGTAATAAAAATGTATGAAAGAGAGCCAATTTGGCATAGGGTAGGGTATCGGGCTACACATCATGAGACCATGAGTTTTAGTCCTGTCGTAATATAAAGCCAGCTGGTGACTTTGGCCCAGTCACTTTCTTTCAGCCCTAGGAAATAGGCAATGGCAAACCACTTCTGAAAATCCTTGCCAAGAAAACTTCAAGGACTTATCCAGGCTATTGGACAAAATTGAACAGAAGGAGAAAAAAATGAAACATACCTTTCCTATTTTCAGTTTTGTTGTTCTTTAAAAAAGTTGGAATAAAATCTGTCACAAATATGTAACATTGCATTTTCCAAATGTGTCTTTTCCATCCATCCATATTATTTTAGTCAGGTTAATTGTGTTAAACTTTGCCATTTGACTCCTACCATTGAAGCTGCCTGGGAGAGAAATAAAGTGTCAAGCAAAGCTAAGAATTGGAAGATAAACTAACTTGAGTTCCGCAAATCTCCACTGATACCAAGTGTAAAAATGAAAGCCCCACCCTTGCTTTATACAAAGCATATTTGGAAAAAAGTTGGCTGCTTACATTATATCTAACTTTGCTTTCAATATTCAACATTGCCTGAAAACACCTCAGAACAGAGCTTTACAATGAATGGGCTAATATAAATGGGATATTGTGAATCATTTTTATTTTTAAATAACTGATATTTTCTCATTCTCTTATAGCTACATGACCACAACTTTTGTAATGGAGGCCATGGCTGCAGCAAATGCTCAGCTTCACTTAAAGAGAATGGAAAAGCACAAGGTTTGTATGGCATGTCTTAATCTGATATCTCTTTAATCATACTGTTACATGGTAGGAAAGTTTTAATATTGCTCTTGTACCTGCCCTTAAAATACAATAATAAATTCCCTACTATTCTGCATTTTTTTTTGAAACAGCATTCTTTTCTGTTGCTAGATTGGATATTCAGTATGATGGAGGAACTGGAATTCTAAGTGTCTGAAAGGCCCACAGCTAAAGAGTTTTGCTTTTTTTTCCCAGCTAGTAAATGTGCTTTTAATTTTGTGCTTAATTTTCTTTTACTTAGAATTATACAATACTTCATTTTTGAGATCTCGATTAATGTCTTACTCTTCTAGGAAGATGATAATGATGAAGAAAATTCTTCATCCGAAGTTTCTGATAATGAAGTTCTCCCAGATGTTTATGAACGATCAGAAATACGGCCTATTCTATCTGTGCGTAAGTATCCATCTGATTCTACTTTCATCTTGATAATATGTAAGAGTCAATCTTTCTCTACAGTTCTTTGCTAATGCCAAAGGCAAGTGAAAAAAGATCCTTATCCTTTATTTAAACTTTCTGTAAATAATACAAGTGCATCATGAAATCGGACATTAGTAATATGGTACTTTGCAAACCATATTTTAATGAAAAAAATAGTTTATCTAAGTAGAAAGCTTGTTCTTCTTTTACAGATGACCAAAATGCATATTTTTAAAAAATATTTTTCTTGATTCCAGGCCACATTGCTTGCAACAACGGTGTCCTTGTAATATGCATATGTTGTCCTTTGCAATGTTGGATACATAGTTGGATAACTCTCAGAACAAACAACATCCCCATCCTCAATGCTTGTAGTAATATATGCCAGCTCTCCCTACTTGTCCATCACTAAATAATGAATGAATGTGGTCTTATTGCAGAAGATTAGTATTAATCCACAATATTATGAAGCCAGGTTCCCTGATAATCTGATTACCAAGCCCTTCAAAAATGTTGGAACAGAAGATCACATCAAGATTGGCAGTCTCTCTTCCCTTGAGTGGCTAGCTTAGCTCTCTCTGGTTTTAGTTTTCCTTTTATTGATAATACTTCTATATAAGTGACCCAGATAAACGTATTCTAATAATGATGTATGTATGGTATTAGAAAGTAACTGCTGTGTTGCATCAGTATCAATGATTGGTCAGTTCACTATTTAAAATCAGGATATGAACTTTCTACTCCATTTCTTATCAAGCTTAGGCACAGTATCATATTTAATAGGCTTCCAACTTTATCATATTCTACTTTGTAAAATTTGATGGGCTTATTAATAGCTCATTTTATGTAATTGCAGTGAATAACAACAATCAGAAAGATACATCATCACCTTTTTATTAGAATAAAATCATCTTTCAAATAGTTTAGAAGCCAATTTCTTTGGTCTACGTGCGTGACTTTTCTTCTTGATTTCAATTACTGAAGATTTTACAACTACTTTTTACTGTTGCTGCAGTTCTTGCTATCAATACATAAAATATTTTTACCTTCAGACAAAACTATAAAATCATTTATTTCTTTTAAGTTTTGTTTTCTTGTTACTATCCTCCATCAATCTTTAGTAACTTTGATGGAAACTCATTAGTCTTAAAATCTGTTTGAATGTACTCTTATTCTTGCAGCAGCTATAGGATTATTTTTAATCACCTAAAACAAATGGTGTGGTTCTAGTTTATTTTGTTTGGGGCACAGGAGTGTTGCTTGATTTTCTTCTTTCCCCTTTTCTCTTGCCTTTGTTATATCTCATCGTTAGATTCCAAGTAAACAGGGACTTGCCAAAAGCTGGATCTATTCCCTGTATAGTACAAAGTCTCTGCAAGCAAATGGAAACTATGAATTTAAATCTTTTCAGGCTCTTATATCAAACAATTTCAATGTTGAATTGCTTTGTATCAATATTATAATCTTCCATATTCTCCACATTGTAATATTTCAAGCTCTTCACGACAGGTCCTCTCCAACTAACATGTATGCTTGAGACATTTATAGAATAATTTTCAGCCTTGTACAAAACAGTTGAAGATAGTATCTGTACCATGTTGCTTTCTTTCCTTCTCAGAAGTTACAAAGTTTAAGTGTTTCCTTCCTTCGAGTTTCCTTCTTCCTTCATGTCCTGGATTAATATCATATCAAAAGGGAAGAAAATATTGTTGCTAATTAAATTTTATTGAATAACTTATTTTGAATTGTTTGTGAAAACGTTTTACTCCAAATATTCTGCCTGCTTTGATAAATTCAAGATATAGTTTTGTACTGTGCATTGTAACAATAGGACTGGTTTCTTTGTGTAAGATAGGCAGTTTCAGTTTTAATCTTGTATTCTAGCAATAGTGGGAGGGGGGAAATCTCATGCGTACGTTTCTCCATAAGACTGCTGTGGACTGATCTTATTGAATATTATAAGCACTATATAGAAATAGTGGATTATTTCTACAGTGTAGTCCTCCTAATGGCTATGTCATCCTGAAATTATTTACTGTGCTTCACATCTGTGGCATGTTGTTTGTTAAATTTTTCAAATAGATAATTGTATCGTGTGGATTAATTATGAAGAATTTACGTTTTGAACTAAAACATCAACACTGTGCCTGAGCTCCAAAACATTCTATTCCATGTTTTGCACATTTACCTTCATAAATCAAAAAAATTAAAATTTGGAAATTATGTGGGGAAAGTCTTTAAATTGGTGAACATAGCTTCCCCCCCTTCTCCCCCCCTACTCTTTTGAGTAATCAACCTAATCTTTCAGCCATTTTTCAGCCTATTTAAGCAGCTGTTCTTCAGAGAGGGGAGAAGGAGATACTTTTCCTCCTCTTAATTCTGGCCCATAATTACATTACTCAGTAGTACAACCAAAGGAGTAATTTAAAGGATGAAAAACAAAAGAACTTTGAGCAATTTAACTATAAAACGGCTTAAAATGAGTTTAAAAATATGTATCTATTGCAGTATTTCTTTTTTTTAATTACATGTACATATGCATATTGGTACTACATAAATAAAATACAGGTAGTCCTCAACATATGAGCAAAATTGGGATCAGAATTTCCAGGCTAAACAAGGCAATTGATAAGTGAATCACTGTCGTTGATAAGGGTTATTGTTAAGCAAATCCAGCTTCTCCCACTGACTTTGCTTGTTGGAAGCTGGCTGGAAGAATCACAGGTGGTGATCATGTGAACCCAGGACATTGCAACCATTGAAAATACATGCTAGTTGCCAGGTGGCTGAATTTTGATCAGGTGGTTGTGGGGAGGCTTTGATGATTATAAGTGTGAGGATCGGCCATGTCATTTTTTTCAGTGGGATTGTAACTTTTAATAGTTGTAAACAAATGGTTGTAAATTGAGGACTACCTGTGAAAGAATCAGTTTATAATATAAATAGCTTGGACTTACCATGGGTCTAAAATGTTCCTTCTAATTTTCAGAGAGACGAGGAGCACCTAATATTTTTGAAATCACCGAAAGAGTAGAAATGGGTCAGATGGCCTCCATGTTCTTCAATAAAGGTAACTACTTTTAAGATATTAAGGCCCTGTTTTATATTTCAGATTTGTTTTGTTGGGTTTTTATTTAAACCTTACCTGGTTCATTTCCTAAAACATGCTTACAGTTTTTATTTGTGGAATACTTTCAAGTAAATACAAAACTAGGAAATGCCTGCACATTAATACAGAGAGTCGAACACTGCTAAATTATTGTCAAAAAGCTCTCAATTTCCCTCTACCCCTCCTTCCCCCCTTTCCTCTTCCCTCCTCAATTTTCCCCTAAGTATAAGCTTTATTGATGATGGCCTGGCTGAGAACATCTACATTATCTGTATCTATGGCTGTTATGGAAAATAGATCAAACATAAGTAAGTGATAGTTTCCAAGGTCTGGGGCTGAATAAGCCAGTGTATGGAATCAGGGGCCTTTCGTCTCTTCTACATTATCTGTATCTATGGCTGTTATGGAAAATAGATCAAACATATGTAAGTGATAGTTTCCAAGGTCTGGGGCTGAATAAGCCAGTGTATGGAATCAGGGGCCTTTCGTCTCTTCTTCATTAAGCTTTGTATTCATAGCAAGGGCTGAAGTATTCTGGTCAGTGTCATCTGAAGTGAGTTAGTAAGGGTTGAAATGTGTTGGCTAACTTGATCTTCCCACCCTTCCAAAGGTGGGTCTTTCTGACTTTACACCACATCTAATTATCTGGTAAGAAGTAACAGTTAATGAAAGGAAGTTGTACGCAATGAAGGGGAGTGAGATAATGAGGATAAATGGGATGCAAAGCTACTTTTATTCCACCAAGTCTATATTTTTGCTTTCCTTTGAAGTAGGGTTACCTTTTCAGCATTAGAACATTTTCTTACTGTATACCTTGGCATTGAATAAATGTCTTCCTTGGGAAGAAAAAAAAAGAGATTTTGTTTTTATCATGAATAGGACTATTTTTTTAATAGGGTGGCTGGAGGGATGTTTATGTTGGAGAAATATAGCTCTGGAATAATATGGTAGCATTAACTCTCAAATTCTGCTATGAGTAATTTTACACAGTAGAGGGTGCTCAGATCACATATGTGAATGCAGGTTAAACAGTTAATTTTTTTTAAGTAAATGCTTTCTTTGGTTGACAGTTCAAACAAAATTTATTCTGCTCTTTTTCACTTATTATAGGCTGGTTGTGATACTAGCTTTCTTTCTCAGAAGGAAAAGTTTTAAAAAGCTAATAATGAACAGTTATAGCAAAATAAAAAATAGGGATGCATCATATGATTTTTCTGTTCTTTTGATCTGTAGAAAGCTATCTGGATGCATTAGAATGCTTTGGAAAGATCATAGAGATTTCCAAATCCAGGCATACATTATCAAGCAATGAATTGAGCTAGGAGAATAATAAATTTTCTTCCTGCCATTCCTTCTTTTGGCTTCTTGTCTATAGAGGTTTTACATTATGGATGTCAGTATTGGCAAAATATTTTAGTGTGCACACAGTGTAGTATTTTAAATAGTCTCTAAATAGTGTTTGGTTAGAATATACTACAGTGTAGTAGTATAGTGATATGAAGCAAAAATGTACATACTGAAACTGAAGATAAAACCATGACATTTGTACATATTTATCGCCCTGTGCAACATTGCTTTCTATAGGAATGTGGACATCCTATAGGAGGTCTGTGGTTCAAACATGTCTAGATAACAAGATACACACACACACACACACACACACTTATTTATTTATTTAATATAAAGATTTGAATGATTGCCTGATACTAAATGCTCTAGTTTCCTGATTCAGTTAGATGAAAAATTAACTGGTTCTTTTGTTGATTCGTATTTTTTTTCTGGATTAGATGCAATTGCATCTTTTTACAAACAGAAATATGTGCAGGTAGTCCTCGACATATGAGAACAATTGGGACAAGAATTTCCATTGCTAAACCAAGTGTTTGTTAAGTGAGTCATGTCTGCTTTTTTTTTAACCTTTTTTAACCACTGTTGTTAACTGAATCATTGCAGTTGTTAAATGAATTGTTTAGTCATTAAGCAAATCTAGCTTCCCCCATTGACCTTGCTTGTTGGAAGCCGGCTGGGAAGGTCACAAATAGTGATTACATGACCCGAGTACACTGCAGCCATTGTGCTGGTTGCCAAGCATCTGAATTTTGACCACGTGACTGTAGGGATGTTGCAACAGTTGTAAGCGCAAGTACTGTCATAAGTCGCCTTTTTCTATGCTGTTGTAAGTTTGAATGATTGCTTAGCAAATAATTGTAAATTGAAGAGTACCTGTACTGCAGAAAAATCAAATTTCTCAAAGTACATAGTTTTGCAATTGTCTTCCCTGCTGTTCCCTTCTGATTTCACTCAGTTTTCCTTGGAGGTTATTGGGTGTCAGAAATTCCCAACTGCTATCCATTGTTTCCAATTTGCTCTTTCCTTGCCTCACTTGGCATTTGCCAGGCTTCCTGCAACTGAGGAAATTCTGTATACCTTTTTAGTAAATGAAATCAGCACTATATCAATTACTTGCTTTTAAGAGCTAACTTCTGACCTTGCTTTCTATGTGATGTAGTTTTAGAACAGGCTAAAACAAACTTATGCAGTCATGCTGAAAATATCGAATATAATGCCCAATTAAAACCTGGCAAGATTTGCTACCGGGATAAAAAGATATAGTGCAGGCAAAGAATGAGATTTTCAGGATATCATGTTCTACTCTAATTGCTGTTATAAACAGAATAGTTATAGGTTTGTCAAAAAAGGAAGTCTTTGTGTTTGCTGCATATTCTGCACATTTCCTTATAATAGGAATAATCTTATAAGAATCAGTACTTGTCAAATTATTATCTTACCAATTTAAACTAAGACATATAAGACTTCAGGCTGTACTTTGTAGGGAATTGGTATGTAGTCTTAAAGAGAAAGAGTCTTCTGACAGTTTCCATAAAAGGTGTCTAACTCTGAAGGATAATTTGGCCTTCTCTAATAGGGATTCTGAAGTCATTTATTGTAATAATGGATTCTAGGCATATATGTCATATACCACTCCTGGAGAAATCCATTGATATTCCTTTTTTGTGTGCAGTAATGAAAGAATCAATGAAGTTCCATGACTGTTTATAAAGCAACACTGGCACAATGTTTACCAAAATCATAACTTTATTGTAAAAAATTATATGAAAAAGTACTTTTGTTGAAGAATTAAGAAAGGAAAGCCATTGTTCTTCAAGGGAACCACAAGGTTGGCTAAAGAACAATGATTTCAACCCCTAACCCTAGTAAATTGACCCATCTAATATTTGCAGACGATTACAAGTCTTCCTAGGAAACTGTGATCCAAAAGAAACTTGAGTCTGTATAGTTTCTCCAATGCTGCCAACTTAATCTTACAGTTAGATCACTCTAGATCTCTGTTAAACTTGCATCATCACGGCATCATCATGTGACATATTGGGACTTTCCACCCCTTCACTAGACCAGGTGCGGGTGAGGCCAGCATGTGATGCATCTGGCCCATGGGCCGCAAGTTTGACACCCCTGCGCTAGATCAATATTATGGCAAAGGATCTTGTAGATGTAGAAGAACAAACAGAAATTGCTGCTTTCTTTCATAATCTTCTCAATTATATTGTAACTGTGAATAACCAAATGTTAGTACTTGAACCTGCCACATATTTACATCTTATCACAGTTCCCAAATTTAGGAGAGCTTTATTTTTAGTTCGATTTCATGTTCTTCTCACAGCTGTCCTGAAAGGGAAATACAGGAAATCCCATATGAAACCCATTATGAATATGAATATATAATTATGAATGTAGCTTTTATCTGCACTATTTATAAAACAATAAATATAAGTGTATTTATCTAAAAGTAGCAAAAGTTTGCTATATTATGTGTAAGCTTCTCGTACAAATGGTTATAGTAATTCTTCTTGTTAGAAGATAGTTTTCATTTTATTGATTGTATTTTTATTAGTTAATGACAGAAATAAAGTTCTTAGAATTCAAATGAATACAGAATATTAAAACAGAAATACGTTCTTAGAATTACTTTAAATCATTAGCAGGAGTGAAGGCATAACCATTTTTGTAGCCCAAAGAATGAGTTATGTGAGCATCTTTGTTTTATTTTCTATTTAAGTATTTAAATATTTAAGTATCTATTGCACTAAAATCCCTATCAGAAGCATTACTAAATATATATTCAAGTCTGGAATCAAATGATCTGAACAGTGAGCAATATATTTAGTTGGTTTAATTTAACAATGAGCAATAGCAGCCATTTCATAATCCTTCTACATTACATGTCAACCTTCTAAAAGGTATTGTCTATATGTTGATTTTTTTTGTAGAAATTAAGCTTTTGAGTGGTGATTATTTTTTTAAAAAAATAATTCTTAATAACATGCTTACTAAGAAAGTTTTTTGGCTAATAAATCTCAAGGTAATGCTAAAGAATACATCTTTACCTCATTTTATCAAAAGAGAAGATCTCTTGTTTTCGTTAATGATAATGCATAAGAAATGTCAATCTGAAAAATGGACTGCTTGAAGAATGATAGTCTAATTTTACTGTATATCTCTGATTATATTACAGCTGTTCCTAATTCAGTTTTTCCCCGAAAATCCAAGTATTAGCTTTTAAAATAGCTGTCTTGTTCTTACATTGACTGAGATATATTCAAAATACCCCTCCAGGAGATTATCACCTTGATATGGTAGAAAGACCCAGTAACTTCAAATAACCTTGAAAGTGAGGACAGTACCCAGGAGTTCCTTAAAGATCAGCTTTGCCAGGAAAGTTCAAAGGTGTGTGTGTGGGGGGGAATGAAGCTAAGGGCTCCTTAGGCTCAGTAACTGGCAAATACAGAGGTGGCTGTCTGGGTGTGAAATAAACTAAACCACCTTTGAAAAGGAATGTATGTCAAGAAATTATGTAATGGATTATGACATGTAAGAAGCCTGGACAACCAAAAAGTTTAAAATGGACAAAGCTGAAAGGTATTAAATATGACATTTTAGGAATAAGCAATACAGCTATATGAAATGCAGTTATATGAACAAATGGAGTGACAATAATATTTTTAAAAAAGATGTCCTTAAATATGTGGGTGTGGCTGTAACTGAGTAAATTTTGTAATCCTATCTTGTGGCATTAGTCATTATTCATTGAATATCAATATATATCAGTTGATATATTTTAAAATGGCAGGATTCATTGAATCAAATACAAGCTTAAACTATCTTAGATATAAATATGATATCACTTTACTGAAAGTAGAAAATAATGAGCTGATGATAAAAGTGAAAAATTGAGTTTAATATTAACTCTTAAAGAAAATTAAAACAAACCAGCAGGCCTGAATTTACTGTTGGTAGTGAAGAAATGAAGGTAGTAAATAGTTTGTTTTCTTGGATGCCAAAATAAAGACATATAGAAAACTGGAGAAATTATTAAGAAAGAAGGCAATGTACACTTAGAAAGATCATGAGGGATAAAAACATTACAATAAAACAAAAAATAATAATTAAAAGAATAGTTTTTTCACTGGAAACATATATTTCTGTATACCGGGCACTGAAAGAGAAAGCAAGAAATGTTTTTGAGTTAAGGATTTGGAAATGATTTTGAAGATTATTATGGACCAAATAAACACTCGCTATTCCCTTGAGGTGATGATTGACAAGCAAAAATACACAAATTTCAAGCACGTGCTGTGAATAAATACAATCTTGTAAAAAAATGAATTTTTCAATGTATTTTAACACAGATATTTCATTTCAACAATATTGATATAACAGATTTTATGCAGTACTTATATTTTGTAGTGCATTCTGTGGTTGAAATAAACATAAATGCACATTTCACATTTGGGAAAAGTAAACACATTTTTAGATTTACCAGTATCTCAAATACCTAAAATTCGATGCACCAGATCAGGTACAAATGATTAGAACATTATTAGAGAGCATCTTGAATGAACCTGCTTTATTGAAACTTCAGATATTTAGTTTGATTTGCTCTTTGTTGTTGAATTGTGAGGTGTCACTGTATCTAGATTAAAAGAGCTCTCATAATTTTCAAAAAGAAGATTATAGACATCTATGATCTGGGAAAGGGATTTAAAACAATTGCAAACAATTGTACATCAATCATTCCACTATCAAGAAGATGATTAAGAGATGGAAAAGATTTCAAACAAGTGCCAACTTGCTGAGGTCAGGCCATCCCAGCAAGTTCACAAGATGCCTAAAAGATGCCTAAAACCTCCAGAATTTTACCATGTAACCTGTAGATAGCTCTCACTATTATTGGTATCAAAGTGCATGAGACTTCCATTAGCTGCACAAATTAGATCTACATGAGAAGTGTGTCAGGAGAAAACCATTGCTTCCTGAAAAAATTTAAGGACAAACTGAAGTTTGCTCATGAACATCTTAACAAAGACTGGGGCTTCTGTAACAGTGTACTGTGAACATGCAAGATAAAGAATTGAGATATTTGGTTACAATATCAGAAGACATGCAAAAAGCCAAGGCCATTATTTTAAAAGAAGAAACTGATTCTAACTGTAAAGCAGGCGGTGGCGAGGTTATGGTATGGAGTGCTTTGGTGCATCATAGAATTTATTGTTCATTGTGCCAGAGGGTGTTTGAGGATAATGTGAGATCATCTGTCAAAAGCTTAACTAAAAGTGGACCTTGCAACATGACAATGGCAATAACCATTCTAGTAAATTCACCAAAGAATGGCTGAAAAAGAAAAGAAAAGGGAAATAGAAGCTTTTGGAATGGTTAAGTCAAAGCCTAGGTCTAAATCCCATCAAGATTCTATGGAGTGATTTGAAACAACTTGTGCATGCAAGAAATCCTTCCCAATATTGCACAGATGAAAACAATCTGCATGAAGGAGTGAATTAAAAATTACTCCTATTCAATGTCAGAAACTGGCAGACAATTATAAGAAATGTCTACTTGAAGTTGTTTCTGCCAGAGGGAGTAATAATCTAATATTAAAGGTGGACTTATTTTTTCTATGGAAGGCAATGGCATATCTGTTAATTTTACCGTATATACTCGCATATAAGCCGACTTTAGAACGCTTTTTTTTTTTTCAAATTTGGGGGTCGGCCTTTTATGACGGCGCATAAATCTGATTTTATCGGTGGCCGTGCCTCGATTTGCGCCAGAGCAGGCGACTTAGCGTGGCGGCTTCCCACGATGAGAAGTCTTGGCTCTCACACTCCCTGTCAGCTGGCCCTTAGCAGCCCTCGCCTCAAGTAAAACGCGTGCGAAGTCGGGTGCCATTTTTCTCCCTGGATGGGATGATGAGCCACAACTTTGCCCCGCCTGCCTTTTCCCCTCTGGGCTTCACTCTCTGCTGTTCAGAAAGTTGCGCCCAAAGCCTGGTCCTCCAGAATCTTTCTGATGGTGAGCCTTGGTCTTGGCCCATCTTCGCAGGGCGTTGAGCTCGGCGGTTGATCGCCACCGTGTTCTCAGAACAGGATAGCTGACAGATCGAAGTTAATTGGGGACGGGGTGTTTTCTGTGCTGGGATCTACTCGAAAATAGTTATAATTTTAACCTGTTCCAGCTCTTGGGGAAATGTCGGTAATTACGCCATCGTAATTACGCACCTTCCAGATTTTTTTTCAATGGGTCTCCAGATTTTCCTTTACAGGGGTGAACACCATGGTATTTGGGGGTCGGCTTATATGCGAGTTTTTTGCAAAATTCCTCATTTTTGGGGCAGTTTTTTAAGGGTCGGCTTATATGCCGAGATCGGCTTATATGCGAGTATATACGGTATGTTGAAATAGACACTGTTTTTTATACTGTAGGTTTTTTGTTCAGTTATATCATCTTTATATTTATGTGTCTACATTGGCTGAAAAAAGGGGAAAGGTTTTTACATGGGTATACTTGTTCCACATAGTTATAAAAGACTAGCAAAAAAAAAACGTTTGGGGTGCATGAGAAAAATAAAACCAAAACGAGACAGAAAGTAAGTGGAAGGACAAGGACAAGGTGATCACTGGGATGTCTTTTGAAGAGCTTATTTATTAGTAGGGCCTATTAAAATGGTAAAATAGTGAATCTGTGGCCCAAATTCATCGGAGTTGAGATTCAACCTGATATACAGTATGGGACAGACAGGGAGGAATCTAACCACCAGATTGCAAGAACACAAGCGAACAGTCGGTGCAGAGGCCCTGAACTCATTAGTAGTTTCACATTGCAATGAACAAGGACATATGTTTAATTTCACAAACTGCTAAGATTGTTGGCTGAGCGAGTATAAAATAGCCAGGCAAATGATTGAAGCCTGGAAAATGGGCCCCTTGACAGTCAACAGGAGTGCTGATTTACCACCAGCTTATCAAGTATTAGGAACCGAGAACTTAGGCAGCACAAGGAAAAAAACAGGCAATGATTTAATAGTTGACATCAGCATCCTATTAACAACTAAAGGCCAGGTCCACTGGCCGACTGATGCAAAACATATGCATAAAGGACACAGCGGATGAGCAAAATTTCGGGGGTGCCTCAATCCATTGTTCATCCGCTCCAAAAAAGTGGTGAAAATTTGCATAAACAGAAACGGAAAAGAAACGGACGTGGGTAGTATATAGCGGGGATGTTAAACGGTGTTCATAGGAAAGCGCTAGGCGGATGAAAGTGGATGGAAGCGGATGACACCATCTGAAGGGGTTCCGGGGGAAGAATTTCGAAGCGGACGCATAGCGGAAGGGGCGGATGCATAGCGGATGAAGCGGATGCATCATGGACGCCTATAGGAAACAAAAGGGATGCCCGCGTAGATGTAATATCGGAATGCAAAAGCATTCACTGTGCATGAGGGGAGTATGAATTGCAATCAGCTCCGTGATATAAAAGGATGCAGCACGCACGCAGCCAGCATACAGGGGAAAGATGTCCTGCCACATACATCTTGCAGGAACACACATGGTTCATCATCAGTCAGGCAAGAAGAGGAAGCCCGTGCTACTTGTTCAAGCACCTGGCAAGGTGAAGAAGGCCAGAACCAGCATCCCACCCTCTGGCACTGACTCTGAAGCTGCTGCTGCTGCTGTGGTGGACCAGGCCCATCAGAGCCCTGCTGCTGAAGGCCCTGCTGCTCAAGCCCCTGAAGCCCTGCTTCAAGCCCCTACTACTCAAGCCCTGAAGGCCCTGCTGCTCAAGCCCCTGAAGACCCTACTGAAGCCCCTGCCAGAGGGAGGAAGAAGCAAGGGAAGGAGAAGGGAGAAGAGGAACAGTATACCGTTGCTGAGGGCATGAGGATGAGGTGCTGGAATGGCTGAGGGAGAATGAGTACCTCTGGAGAAAGGGCCACAGACTTTATCGGGACACCAAAGAAGAAGCAGGAAGCTTGAGAGACAAGGCAGAGAGCCTGGGGTACACTGCAGAAGTTCCTTGGATGGTGGAAGCACATGCATACCTGGTAATGGGCAAGCTAACACCTCAAGAAATCCGGGCAGGGCCGTTGTCAAGCTCATTGACCGGGAGATGTACGTCATGGCAAGTGCAGTTTCCTGGAGGGTGAGATCCGCCACCCGAGGAGCAGCCCCTCTGAGACCCTTCTCCTCAGACAGCCCAGCAGACAGCCAGTCCTCTTCCACCAGGAGCCAGCTACCCTGTCCAGGTAGGTGTCTTCAGAGGGCCCCACAGCAGAGACCCCCTGACAGCTGCACTCCCGCATGCCGGCAGACTTGGACCAGGATGACGCCCTGCTGTCACAAATGGAGGAAGAAGCAGCAGCCACCAGAGGCCAACCGCCCCCACCCCAGCTCAGACAGGATGCAGGCAGAGAGGCAGACTGGAGGGCCAGGACCACAGTGTGCTGTTTGGAGATCAGGGACAACAATGAAGACCAGCACAGAACTTCTCTCTCCAGCTGGTCCCATTTGAACAGAGCATCCTCGGGCCGAAACACCTTCATCACCTACGTGAGCCGAATCGTGAGGGACTTGCCGAGGCCCAGTACCAGGTGATGAAGCAGAAGATCACAGCACTTCTGCACAACCCTCAAGACACAACTTGAAGCCTCCCACCCACTCCAGGTCTGCTCCTCACCCCAGTCGATGTCACAGCCCTTCCATGGCTTTTCAACCAGCCCCTCACCTTACCAAGGCTGATGACGACCAGGACTTCCACAGCAGAAAAACAGAACTTCCCAGCCCAGGCCCAGGTTCATCGACGCCACAGACGCCAGTCCTCACCCAGCTGCAGACCAGACAGGCCCCACTACACTTCCTCTTTCCTCCACCCCACAGCCAAGCCCGTCAACGGCAATCTGTCATCAGTACTTGGGCCTGACATCTCAAGTCCTTGATGAAGGGCCTCTCAACTCACGGGACTGAGTCAGCTCTTGGGTAGCTTCCTGAACACACCACCACCTGTTGTACCTTCGGGGAAGCACCCCAATGGTGCCTCAGACCAGCACTCAAGGCCACAGCCACCTCCACATCTCTGCCCGCTTAACAGCTGAGACCATGGACATGACTCAGAGTGACTGAGAATAGTGTCAGAACTGAGTTGTTTACTTGGTTAAGTTTATCTTTGCTTAAGACACTTTACTTGGTTCATTTTGCTTATTTAATACAGTCATAAAGTTTACCTAAGAAAGTTTATCTTTGCTTAAGATACTTAATACAGTTTACTTGGGTTCATTTTGCTTATTTAATAAAGTCATAAAGTTTCCTAAGAAAGTTAATAAAGGTTATCTTTGCTTAAGACACTAAATACAGTTTACTTGGTTCATTTTTTTTACTTAGTAAAGTGCTGGTGAAAACTTTGAAAAATGGTTAAGCCTTTGCATGCTTGTGGGATGATAAGGATAGTTGTGGGATAGATAAAACCTCCAGTGGCCAGCATAGTGGGACTGTAATGGTCCCACATCCCAGCTGCCGCACATATGGACCTTTTTTATCAATAACAATTTAATTCATTGATCAACAACATTTTAAATAAACAAAGCTCTTTATTAATGCCCTATTCATTGTAGGACCATCTCAACATACATGGCAACAATCTCATCAGTGTTATGCCAAGGAAGCCTCAAGGAAGCATCCATTAATCATTTCTCATCCTGTCTTGCCACTCCACTGCTCCAGCTGGGGAGTTGCACACAAGTGGTCTCAGGAGGTTGCGCTGCTTCTTCCCTTTATGTGAAGCTCTGTTGGGGCCTTGTACATCCACAATGTCTATCAGGTTATGTTCTTGTCTCCATTCACTAGGCTCCATGTCCCATTCCCTTGTTGACGGTTGACAAGTCTGTTTCTGCAACACTGGGTAGCGGGTGCGCATGAGATTGTGCAGGATGCAGGAAGCTTCCACGATGCTCCTCACAGTATCTGGGTCATGCTGCATGGTGGGTGAGAAAGTATCTGAAACCTATTGGCCAGGATGCCAAAGGCATTCTCCCACCACCCGTCTTTGCCCTGGACAGCCTGTAGTTTGAAGATCCTCTCTCACGGGTGAGGTTCTTGAACTGTATGGCTTCAATGAGGTAGGTTCCGAGGAGAAGTCTCATCACCAACGATGAAGTAGGGCACATCTTGTGTGTCATTGGGTAGGGGTCTGGACCTGGAAAACCCATGATGAGCTTGCATTCCAGCCCACCCTTGAGGTCATTGCGTTGTATACCTGGCCACTGAAGCTGACCCGTTGTGCCTGAAGCATCGATGTAGATGAATTGCAGTCAGCATCAGCCATGGCAAAGAGGATGATACTGAAGAAGCCCTTGTGTTGTAATAAGCCAGACCCTGAGTTGGCTGGAGCTTTGCAGCGCCACGTGCTTCCCATCTATGGCTCCAATGGTTTGGGGAAAGTTCCACCTCTGATACCATCTTCTGCAAGTTTTCTCCAGCCTTTTCAGTTGGTGGGGCACCTGAGGAGCTCCTCCATGTATTCTTCAATCATGGCCTGTCACACTTCTGTGACCACTTTGCTGATGCTGTTGTGTGGCACTCTCCATGCATACTGCATGTTTTTGTATGTGGTTCCAGAGGCCAGGTGCCGCAGAGTCAGTGCCACATTCAGTCCCAGGGTCCAGGTTTGGACGGAAGTTGGTGCTTAGGCTTGGTCAACCTGGGTCTCAGACGCTCTACAATTTCGTCAAACATGGCTGGTGGCATCCTCATGAAGTGTGGAATGCACGAAGGTCTTCATTCCTCAGCTCTACCATCAACTGGTCATACAGTCCAAACTCCATTCTTCTCACGATCCATCCTCGACCCACACAGCTCTTGGACGTCTCCTTCTTCTCCTTCTGTTTAAAACTTGATACGGTCTGAACAGGTATTGGTTCTAGTGATGAATGAGCGCAGGTTACATACGGACTGTGTCTCATGCATGGTGGAGACAAGTTGATGATGTGGAAGACCAAGACCAAGGGTGAGAGATCTGTACACCACGGGCTTGCTGGACTCATACTGAGATCCAATGATTTTCTCCCCCTTTTTATAGAAATATCGGTTGTCCGCTAGGTGTCCTTTACATATCTAGACATACTGCACAGACATCCTAAATATATATGAGATACATCCCAGATACAAACATTTTGTCCGTTTTTAATTACTTTATATAACGAGATGCATACACTTATATCCTTTCTATTTCGTGCTACTAATGCTGGTTAGACATTCTGTGTACCTTTTGTTTCCTCCCTCTTTCGCGTTTCAGCTGCAGCGGATGTGAGTTGAGGGGATGGCCAGAGGATGCAGAGAGGATACAGTGGACAATTTGGCGGATGATAATGGACATAGAACGTTTTGTTGCCCGTATATGTCGGCGGATGTACATGGTACGTGGCAGAAAGTTCATCCGTTCACAAAGTTTTGTGGCCAGCTCAAAATTCTTGCGTGGATGAAATCTCAGTGGACTGATGCTCGATGGATAGAGCGTATGAAACACGTATGCAGTGAGTAGAGTACACAACAGATGCATAGCGTTTTCCAACGGATGGCAAGCTTTTTTTAACGTTTTACATCCTCTTTGCATCCGAAGTGCAGTGGGACCGGGCCTTAAAAAGCCACACACAACCAGGCACTACATAAATACTATGCATAGAATGACCCAAAGCACACATTCTGGTAGAGAGAAGTTCCCTGATGATTGGGTCCACCACAAGTCTGAAAGTCAGAAGAGTAAAGCTCTGGTCTCACTGACCAACCCTGATTGGATCAACCTTATAGTGCCTAACTGTTCTAGAAAGTTGAAAATGCTATCTTGAACTTGCTAGATGAGTGACTTTAAACTTGAATGTTAGTCCAAACTCATTTTCTTGTCAGAGTTTCATGAGAATAATTTTTCTTTCTCCTAATAAAGAGTATTTTTTTCTCTAATGGGATTATATATTCAATTTAGCATTTACAAAAGGGCTGACAAAAATCCATTATAGTTTAATAAATAATATGCATGAATAATGACTTTAATGTTCAAGTTTTATTTGGTTTTAGATTAATTTGAATTTGATTTTTTTCTTTGAATAAGATTTTAGTAAGCATTTATAGCTGCAGCTATTTGTAAATTTAGTTGGGGGAAAAGCTGTAATGGGTGTTAAAGAATTAATGAATATTTTAATCTGTTTACTATTTTAAAAATAATAAAGCCCAAGCTGGGAACAAGTATGGTTTTCCATGCTGCTTTTGTCTCATTTTAATATTATGAATATCTAAATGTAGGGACATAATTACTGATTACTACTGCAGAAAAATAGTTTTGTTTTTATTCTATTCTACTGATAGACGTATCAGTATTAATAGATTGCTGGTATTTTGTGTTTTTAAAATTGTTTTTATGCCTTCCTCTTAAGATACACTAAGAGTTTTAATAATTTTTAAGAACAAAAATATTTTTAGGAGAAGAATATGTTGTAGGAATAAACAAGATTTTTTTCTGGTTTCCATCTGTTAGCATACTCTAAAATGATTTGACTTATTCATTATGAAATATCATTGCTTAGAATCATTTCTGGGCTTGACAGTGGCACAGATATACTAGCAATAAATTAATGGATGGCTCTTTCTATGTAAGTTTTATAATGAATGCAGTGGGGCAACTGCTGGAGTCCTGACATGGAGGTTTTATAAATGAGATGGCGATTCTACTGCACTGCCCACTTATACAATTAGCAATTGAAACTGGCATGCACTGTGCTTTTTGCATATTCTGTGATGCATTAATTCATGATGACACACATTTTAGTGGGCTTTGACAGAATACTTCCCTGGAAAGTAGAAAGTGAATTTCCTCTAGTGTTACAACTTGAACTTGCATATGCAACAGACTCTTCGCGTCTAGCATCATTGGTTTTAGTTGGATGTTGAAGTCTGGGTGGTCATAAAGAACCCTCAAATAAGTATCTGGAGAGGAACATGTTGTAAGGTAAGTGAAAACCCAGCCTGGCCACAGACCTTAGCAGGCAAAAATATATTGGTGATTACTGGAGTTCATAGATAATTATTTGTTTAAAAGATACATATAATTGACATTGATCATGTTTCAGTATGGAGGAAACTAGAAAGCTTGTCACCACTGGTGAGCCAGATGCTTCAAACAAATGACTGCCTGTCCAAGCTTTGCATCAGGTCAGGCTTCAACATACTCTTTTAGGAAGTGAGACACAAATTATGATGGGGAAAATATATGCTAAACAGTTACAGAATTAATACTGCTGAACAATGGCATAGGTGAATAGTGCTCATTTCCATTTATCTTTTGAGCAAAGTGTTCTGAAGACATGCAAGACTTTTTCTTGACTCCATTTAAAAGACATCATGTTGCTGTTTGGGGAGGTTTTTTTTTTAATGTAAAAGGCATTTTTTTGGCCAAGAAAAGAGGGTTGCCATTTGTTGTAGTAGTTGTATTTTGCTAGCAGTGACCTTGGCTGATCTCAAAACTTGAGGAGAGTCAGATGTGTTTTATACTAGAAAAGGAGACTGTCCAAAAAAAAAAGTATAATTAATAGGCTAGATTGGGAGCCAAAACTCAGAAGAAAAAGTTGACAATTTATTAGACATGTTTATGAAATCATCAAGCATTAAACTGGACTGAAAAATACTTTGTTTTAATAGAATTGTGCCTATGTATACAGTCTATGCATATTTTTATAACTGTAGGCACATATATTTCGTCCTCACAAATAGATTGGGGAAGACCATTCCTAGTGTTAAGCTGAATATACTCCATTTTTTATTTCTTATGTTCCTTTTTTCTTCCTGTCTTTGAATTAATACCTTCTGTCCTTGGCCTGATTACTTTGAAAATGAAATATGTTTAGATTGAGTTATTTCAGTTCCTTTTTGAAAAACAAGCTGATGTGTTTTGGAATTTCTTTATCTTTCTTGATGTCGGATCATAAAAGCTTCTTTGCATATCAATAATTTTGTCCCTAAATTGTAAAGAAAAAGTATTGCATCATAGCCTTTTGTAAATCATATGATAATTTGGCAAGATTAGAATCATATCCAATTTTGGAAACTGGAACTAAATGCTAGTTTTCAGCAAATTGGTTTTGCTGAAAACCAATTTCATGAAAGTCTGCCAACACATGATGTCTTCACACATCATGAAAGTCTGCCAACATTTTGTAAATGTGGCCCAGTTGTCAGGTGCCCAAAGTGAAATCACATGACTGCGGGGGGGGGAGCAACTGTCAGAATTTCGAATCCAGGTTGTAAGTACTCCCCAGGTGGAACTTTGGAACTTGGAGCCAATCTGAAATCAAGGACTACCTTGACAAAGAGGGTTATTGTATGCTTTGATAAAATGAAATTTCAACATGATCATACAGCACCTACCATAATTTTTATATACTCTTGAGTGAAATAACAGATGCAAATTGCAGTCCAGGTAGCAGGTATTCTACTCTAGGTTGTAGAAATCTGCTAATAGGATTATTGTTGTTGTTGTCGTTGTCATATTATTATTATTATTATTATTATTATTATTATTATTATTATTATTATTATTATTATTGATATTGATATTGATATTATCAATAATAATAATAATATAGGGCAGTGTAAAAGTACTCTGTGTGTATATTTAATGTAACATTTTGAAATAATTATAGAAAACAATGTTACAGATTTTAAGATACTAGATACCATATTTTTACCTGTAAGATTTAATTCCACCATGCATTGATTAGATTCTTTTTTTCAAGCAGTGTTTTGAGCCCATTTCGTTTCAGCATCCATGGGTTCTAATAAAGTAATTTTCAACAAGACATGACTAAAATATTTAGCTTTTATTTTTTTAAAAAAGTAATGTGATAAAAGTTTGTGAATTGCAATAGTTTATCTTTTTTTTTTTTCATTTTTCTTTGTAGTGGGAGTGAATTTGTTTTACTTCTGTATAATCATCTATTTATATGGTGATCTAGCAATCTATGCAGCTGCTGTCCCAGTTTCTCTCATGCAAGTGACTTGGTAGGTATGCTTTTGGTAACAATATTGTGGATATATTCATGTACTAAAAAAGCTAAAATATGATGTAGTTATTTCATATTGATGGTTTTGACTTTGTACTGATGTGCTTGCTTCAATTTCTATCCCAGTTTTCAAGTCAATTTCAGACTATACTGAAATTCAGACTATACTGAAAAACCATTGTTAGAAATAATCATAAATCCAGCTCACAATGATAATCAACAGGAAAGGAGAAGGACTCGATTAAGAATGACAATGGGTATGCCATTGAGAAATTTAAAGGTTGAGGACAGATCATCTTGGAGAAGATCTATCCATGTGGTCGCTAAGAGTTGATAACACACAAATCAAACTAATGGCAAATTTTAATATTTGTTTGCAGCTCAAATTGTTTCTCAGATAGGCCCCAAGCTATTTAGGACTTTGAAAGTGAAAACCAGCACTTGAATTCCTGAAAAATATTTGTCAACATATGCAAATATTCAAGGCAAGCTAAATGTACCTGTTAACAATCCAACTGTGGCATGAATGCTGAATGCTGTCTAGGACAGCCCACAAAGAATGTATTACAATGATAAGAAGTAACTGCAGAATGGAAAACCATTGCCATAACCAACTAGCTAAGGAATAGTTGCAATTGTCATACTAGCTACATCATCAGCTGCTTAAAAAGCTGTTATTACTTGATCTGTAACTGTTTTATGGACATACTTTTATGTATATTTATGAATAAGGGTCTCTTCACATATTCAGATGAATATTAATATTCTGTTTTACTTCTTTTTGTCAGTACTGTGACTAGCAATCATTCATGCAGTGTGGAAGGTGGGACAAAGTATAATGACACAGACAAGTGCTGGGGGCAAATCAGGAGGATTGATGCTTACAGAATTTATCTGGTAAGTATCACTAACCAAAAGCACAGTATGAATTTTGCTTTGTTCTTAAACAACATACCACTGTGAAAGAATGGTTTAAATTTTAAAGGTATAATCTGCTACTGTTTTCAGCCTCTTTCTCTTCCTTTTTTTTCTCCTGGAAGTTTGTTAACCTTATACCTTTCAGTAGGTCAGCCTTGTACTGTAGTAGTCCCTTGAGATACACATAGGTAGTGGAAAATTAATGATACTTTTCAATGGAAATTACCTCAGCCTCAACTCATATTTATCAGGCTGTCTACACACTGTACTTTAAGGCATGGTATCCTGTTGAGTGTTAGCTTTGGCTAACGGTAGTGCTTCCTTCCTAATTTTCCTCTTTTCTTGTATAAGGCTCAAATAGCTCTTTTTTTCCAGGCCAGAAATATTTACAATACTAATGAAGTGATGAAAGCTTGAAAGGGGTTGTCAGACTATCTTGGCAAAGCAACTTAATACTGGAAAAGCAACTGAATTGTATTAATAATGCTACCAAGAAATATTAGATGCTTTGTATACTTCAGCATTAAAGTAGGATTGCTTGTTGTATGTTGGCATTTTATAAACGAGGGTGATTTTTAGTAAATATGTTCACTGGTCCTGTTTTACCAGTATTTCAGTATATATTAAAAGATTTTACCAAAGCAGACATGTGTAAATTTTCAGCTTGGGATCCATTTCATTTTATTCCAAAATTGTGATATACCAGTTGAAGCTGCATGTGAAAAATACACTGCATGCTTTAAAAAAAACCCCGAGCTTAAGAATGTGTTTCAGTATTTGAACTAATTTCATTCTTTCTATGGAGAAGTCAACTATCTATCTTGATTTCAGAAGTATAATTTAAGATGTAAAAAGTTATATTTTTTTGCTGTTGTAGTTAATTGAGTGACAGACTGAGGAGTTTGCTTGTCTACTGCAGTTTATCCAGAAATTACCCACCTCATACTTCTATTGTAACGTTTGTCATGAATTTACTTTTTACATTTGGCTGTTAGTTGGTAACAATCAAGCCTTAAACATAATAATTAAGGAAAAGAGTGATAAAACAAAATTCTTTTTTTTAAAGTGTATCTGATTTTATTGCTAAAATCATGGTAGCCACAGATGGTAAGTAAATCATGCAGATGGCAAAGAAGAAACAAACCTGAAGCAATAAATACAGTTTTCCTTCAGGGTACTCTGTGCATCTTAAACTTTGTTCCTGTACTCCTGACTAGATTATTACTATGAACAGCACGCTTCTGGAGGATGGGTAACACACAGTAATAATGCTGAAAAAGGAAGAAAGCCTTGGTAATATTAAAGAAATGCCATAGTCTGGTTAATTATTTAAAGGAAGTATTATTTTATTAAATTGTGTCTAGGCCTGTTTCTCCAGAATTTTTATACCACTGAAGGTTTTTTTATACTGAGTTTCAATATTGATCCAGCAGAAGTCAAGGCATGCAGACATTAATTATGGCCTGTATCTCTGAGATATTACACGTATAATTCATAAGGTAATATTTTAAAGCAGGGATGGAAGAAAATGTGTCTTTACGGAAACAGTAGGTTAAGTATTCTGTGAAAGCAATAATAGCCTATAATAATACAGTTCTGTAATGATGTCTTTCCTTGGCTTTGTGATGCATTTGGCATCTTTAATGTTGCAGCTTTAACAGTATATAAAAATTGGTAGTGGAATCAATGAAACTTCTGTGCTTAATTGCTGACTGGCTCTAAACTATTAGGAAGAATGATTGGATTGAGTATTTCAGAATCATTGCTCATGACCTGCGGTGCATTCATACTTTGAGATAAAGTGTTTAAAATTAAACAACCTGATTCCCAAAGTTGCATGTGATCTCTTTCCTTTATGGGCTTCAGAGCTTCATATGACCACTGCAGCAGTAAACCAGCAATATTATTTACTGCTGTTCTAAAGTAGAAAACATATACATTATAATATAAAGTTGATCTCATATTTTAAAAACCTTCCAAACCTCACCCAAACAAAGGTTTAAAAAAGTAGCATTGGTTTGCTCCCATGTGTTACAGCTTTTCCATGGTATTTTAAAATTTACTTCATTATCCTATATACTGTGCCTTTTGCTCTATTAAAAAAGAAAAAGAAGGAAGGGGAGAAGAAGCAGTAATAATAGCAGTAATAGTGAAATAGGCCACCACTCAAAGTTGCCCTTCCCTAATCTAGATCACTAAATATTTTCCTCATTTTTCAGTTTTCTTGTTGACAGTTGTATGTACTGTTGCAAAAACAGTTTCTCTAATAGGTTCATTGGGAAGGTGAAAATAAGGCTTCAAATTGAGTCCACTATCATTTTCAGTAAATGTGGTAAAGATTTCAGTGTATGTGACTTTATTGTCAAACTGTCCACTTTTGCCCCACAGAAAGTTAAAGTTTGCATTCTGGCTTCCTATAGTGTACCATATTTTGCCAGTTTCCCATATTGTGCAATATTTAGAATTCAAAATTGCTGTTTGCCCATTATGGTAAAGCACAGCTACAAGGACGTGGGAAAATACCTGAACAAAGCTGAACAGCATACATACATACATACATATATGTTTTCTTAAGTTTTCATGGGTACTTACATGTAGGCTGTTCAGCTTCCTTTGGGTATTATCCCATGTCATTGTAGTTTTGCTTTTAAAGTTGTAGCAACGTTTCGGCAGAATCTCATCTGCCATCATCAGGCAATTTCTGAGTTCGTCTGTGGGTCAGACTATCACGAGCCGTTTCAGTTTTAAATTTGAGGGCTAGCGCTTACTGTTGAGCCAGAATGTTTTTTTCTTCATCCTGATTGGTTGGGAGTCTTGGTGCTGTGGTTTATTGGTCTTGGAGTTTGCTGTGTTCTGGTTGATTGGTGTTTTCTAGTTTCTTCTGTCTGTTTTGTGGCTTTGATTGGCTGGCAACACTGTGTTCCTTGTATTGGAGCGCTTTCAGTGCAGCTGGCTTCGCGTGAAAGGACGGCTATTATCTATTAGGAAGCTAGGTTTAATCTGGGTGCCTGGTTGGGGTGTGTTTGAGCTGGAGTATCAGAGGGAGTCTGTTTGTGCCCAGGTGTTTGCCTGGCTTGTGGTGTGGAGATCTTTCTGTTTGAGAGTGCAGGCTTCCAAAATGATTGACAGTGCTGAGGAATCATCTCTTCTATTCATTTCCTCACGAGTCCAACACATGAAAGCCACAGGCCATAGCATCAACTTCAATGGCACCAAACCCTGGTCACTATAGAAAACCCAGCCATAGAATTATCAGAGAAGCCATAGAGATTGAAAAAGACCTGAAGAGCCATGAATTTGACGTTGGGGAAAAAGAAAAAAAGAAAGAAAAAAAAGAAGGAAAAAAAGAATGAACCGATGGAAGCCTGACAGCCGAACAACAGCACACACACACACACACACACACACACACACATACACACACATGTGTACTCACAAACACAAGCATGTATATATTCTCTTCTAAGATTTCTGTTTCTTTGTACTCTTCTCCCTCTCCTCTTGCAGTATTAACTTTTTCATTATACATTAACTGTATCCTGAAGCCACAAAAGAAGAAGAGAGAATGATGGTCATAAAAATATTATTTTGTAGTTTAATGTGCAAAAACGTCTCCAGAAATAGTCTGCATTCCTATGTCTTGAATGAAGGCTGAGTGCCGTGCACGTAGTGAAAATATTTAGACAGATTAAGCTGCTCTCTGATGAGTTTCCTTCCTATGCAGCATCTTAATATTACTTTGCAGGCTCCAGCAACCTAAACATAGCTCCGTTGTCTGGTAGGTTTACATTTAATCTTTGTCTTTCACAAATTTCATACTTGGCTCTCTTGTAAACCTCTTCCTGGAAACTACCATTCCAAAGTACAATCTTGATAAATGAACAAGTAATTAAATAAATGTTGTTCAGTTGATAAATGATTAAACTGATTCCCTCACTCTCAAATAACATTTTGTAGGTTTTTTTACAGATGGCTTTGGAATCTGGGTTCACTCATGGAGTGTTATCAATACTTTTTTTTCCTAATAACTGGCATATTTGGTGGCATGAATCCACAGCAATGCAGATTTATTGGTTAAAGCAAATAATAAAGTTTGGCCATGTTTTCTGGTTCTTATTTATTGTTTATTGGCAACATAACATTCAGATTCTAAGTGGTTTTGGAGTCACTTGCAACCTCCGGTTGAGTTATTTTTTCCCATTTTAGCACAGATAATAGTTTGAAAGCATATTAGAAATTAACTTGCAATACTGATTTGAAGGGCATATATTTTCCTAGTTTGGATGTAAACAGTTTGTTATATAGAAGGAGCAATTAACTGACATAAAGTCAAGAGAAAGGTTGAGGGAGTTTATAGCTTTCTTGAATAATAACAAACCATAGCTTGGCATTATGCCTAAAAATCTCAGTATTATTTATAAGCTGTCATAAATATTTTTTCTTATTCCAGAGTGATGAGGCAATTATGCAGCATACATTATTTAAGAATGGATAGTTCTCTTCACTATACATTCTTGAATAAGCTCCTTTGCTTTCTTCTGCATCAATTCTACACGTGGATTATGAATTAATGAATTAGCATCCCATCCAGCCTATTTATTCTTAATCTTCTTATATCAGGCTCTTTGGCAGAGGCTAAAAGTGAAAGTGATTTTTTCCCCAGGGAATATTTTTGCATAATTTTCATCAGCAAGATTTATTGAAATGAATGGGATGTGGTTAAAAGAACTGTAGCAACCAAACCTATTATTTATTTAAATGCAGTATGTCCATGTGCATATTAGGAACAAGACATTCTACTTTATGTTTTCTAACAGGTATTTTGGGATCCATTGAGAAGGCAGGTTTCTTCACTGATAATGGAGAGGGTTGCCTCTGACTTTTACAGAATGGCCTCCTAAATATTTATCAAAGTAGTATCAACCCTCACAAATTACAGCTCTGCCGTTATCTTTGTGGTATAGATCTTTTTCTTGGCTGTTATGTTAGAATTTAAACTGAAACAATTAGCCAAAGAATACAACAGAAGAATTGCAAACAATTCTTTTGATATCTGTCTGTCCAAATTGCAAACAATTATTTTGATATCTGTCTGTCCAAATTGCTTTAAGTTTTCACTCTGCTGTTCAGTTATTTTTCAAGCACAGGGAAATATTTAATCCTTTCCTCAAAGGAGAACAAAATAATTGGCTTGATATAGAGTGTTGCAGAATATGTTATCACCAATCTGGCTTGGTCTGTTTGAGACATTTTATTACATCTGTTCTGTCAGAGCTTGGGATGGAATTTTTGAGTTAATTAGGATGAGGGCTGTATCCAAGCATAGTTTCAGAGATGCTGCAGTGTTACATGGAGCCCAGCAGGTGCAGGCTGAGCAAAGAGAGACATGCAAATGGTTTGATAGACATTATCCCAGTTGAAAGCATACTAGTGCAGTGAATAAAATTAGGGTTGCGAGTCCTTAAATTTTCTTTAGGAAGAGGCAATGCCACCCCAGCCTGACACTGATTAGAATCACAAACAGGTATACCTCTTCTGGTTTGATAGAATGGTGATTCTGGTTTGAGATATACCAGATAAAGAAATACTAAAGCTTCACTTCTTATTTTCCTTTATGTTGATGTTACTTCCAGAACCTTACTTAAGAGAAATGAACCCATGTGCTATGATGTATTCTTACTATTTTCTCTGTTTTTTTCACCTCCCATTCCAGTCACTGGAGATGTCTCCTTTCCTGTCCATGGATTGTAAATAACACTTGATATTTGTCACATGCAGAACAACCCTAAAAAATATCTAGGTGTTTTGCAGTGGAAAGCTCACCGAATTTAGCATATATTATGAATTAAGTAACATCCATGAAAATTTTATCAGATCTCTTGTTTCTGGAAAATGTTCCTATCTTAGTCTTTGCAAAATATCTGGAAAATGTTGGCTAATCATAGCTATTTTACTTAGATGTTGTTATTGTTCAAGCTCCAAAAATAATTTCCAGTATTTAGATACTGGCTCTAAACAGACTTGTTATGGAATTTTCCCCACATGAGTACACACCCTTTCAATTTGCTTAGTATGGTTGGGCATTATGCACTGAAAAATTGTGATTAAAGAATGCAAAGGATGTTGTTTACATTTGATCCAAGAACAAATAAATGGTCTGATTTTTTTGTAGGCTAACATTTCCTGAATACTTTAAAAATTAATCACTAACCAAGCCATTTTTTTATGTTCTGGGTGTATATTGTTCCTGCACTCAACTATAATAAGCTTGTGACAATTGAAGGAGATAGTTTAACAATAGAACAATTGTGGCTAAACAATTGTGTGGATTGGGATAAAGTACTGAAAGATCCTTACTGTCTAAAATACTGTTTCCGTGCCATATCTTTTGGGATTTGGAAAGGAAATAGTTAACAGAATAGTCATGGTCTAGCTCCATATATTTTTGTAGGATTTGTAGTTGTTGAAATACTTCTGTCTAGGTTATCATCTGATTTTGAGATCAAATTAATTTTGTTGTCCTGATGGAACGTTTTTGTCAGAGAGACAGGGATACATTTTTAATGCGGTACTTTTATTATATTGCCTTCAAGATTTAGGTGGCAGTTTAATATTGTTATGAAGGTTGATAGTAGATGGTAGGAACATGTTAGCAGGCTAATTATTGGCAGCTGTATTTCTCTGTTAGAGAGATGAAGAGTGGTTATGTAGCTTAAAGTATTCATAAAAGAGAGATGAAGAATGGTTATGTAGCTTAAAGTATTCATAGAACCATCCTATTTATTGGAAGCCCAAAGACAATATTGAGAAGCAACCCCCTTTAGCGCTTATGGTTGGTGTGTCATGTTTACCCATTCTTGGACTTGGGAATCTGTAGCAAAAGTGAGCTTTGCTGTTGTCCTTATAAAGAATTCATAATCTGCAGGTAATGGAAAACAAGATAGCAGAGCTTGCTGTCTAATATTGGCATTAAAAGAATTCTAGTGTCTATTAATTTGCTACTGGATTGCATTCAGAATTTAGATCCTAAATAATTTTGGATTAGGATATCTACATGAAAGTTCTTTTTAAAAAACTGATAAAAATGCATGATCCTAAATGTTGGCACTGTGCTTACTGTATGACACTTATTTTCACATCATCTTGTTGTTTTGTTGTTTGTTGCACAGTCAGCCAGATATTCAGACTGGGTTTGGCACTTTTGTCTAACTATCAAGTCCTTTCCAAGGACCTGAGATAGGTAGATCTGGATGTTTGATGGTGCTACAGATATCGTTGCAAGATATCACTGTATATTTGCAATGGGTAAACACCTTTTCTTCCAGTAGTTCTGCAGCTGCTGGCTCTGGTTGCTTAGCCAATAGTCCTGAATATATTTTTCAACAGATATCCAGGAACTCCGACATCCAGCACAGACTTTGTTAACCCAGGCGATGTCCGAGTCTGTGTGGCTTTCTGCAATTTATGTCTCACCATATTTTTAATGGGAGAGACAGTCTTTGTTTGACTCCTCTAGTGAGACCTGTCCAGTATGTTTGAATCTTTGGCATAAGTCTCATCTTCCTCAGAGCACATAAGCATCACAACCACATATAATTATACCAAATGATTTGGCTCCAAATTTCTTCAAGTGGAATCAATTTGGTGTGGGCCTGCTTGTATGGAAGGAAGGCTTAGGTCTTGTTTATACTCCCACCAGAGCTATGTGAGTCCAAATACAGTTCTTCTCCATCGCAACTCCCATACTTTGGAATATGCTATCTCTGGACTTATTCTTGCACCCTTCCTGCTGGTATTAGGGTCTTTTTGATTTTTTATTTAACAACACATTAAAAATGAAAAGACAAAAAAGCATACTAAGAAACAGTATTTTGTAGAATATGCACAATACTATGGAGAGATACTACATTTAAATATACATTTTCAATATTTTTGTCCAAAAACATTTATATTGGCAGAGGTAATATGTTTTGGGAAAATTTGTTTGTTAATATATCTAAAAAATGGAAACCAAGTATACATAAACAGTTCTTATCTTAAGGAATCTTCAAGCAGTTTTGCTATATTAGCATTTAGCAAGTTAGCTTTTAGCTTCTCATACTTTAAAATGTATTGGCACAACAAGCCAAAAAAACCAAAAACAAAACCCAAACAACTACCCGTTCTTACATTGTACTATTTTGGGATTAATTACCAGAGATTATGGTACTATATATCAACTGATTCCAACATGATCTAGGAAAGGCTTGATTAATGTACTTTTAAAAGGATGTGATATCATTTATGAATTATTTTGTTTTTAACTTTTTGATGAAACATCAAAATAGATTCGAAGGGAATTTAGACTAAAAATAGTCCAAGCTGATTTACCTGAAGCCTTTTAAAGATTTATATAAAGTATTTGATTTTGTTCTTGTCATGACTATTATTTTTTCATTATCTTAGTAAATTTATTCTGGTGATATCCTGCTTTACAAATACAAATAATATATTCTCTTAAAGGCTTTTTGTACAGTATATGTAATCCTAATCTTATCCTATTCTCTACCCTACCCTACCCCACCCAACTGCATTCTCCTCTCCACTTCATTTTTCTCTCTCCTTCTCCACTGTTCCATTTCTAAATTCAACTCTACTCTATTCTTCTGTACTCTATATTCTATTCATGTGATACAGCCAAAGCATATTTTTTTCCTGCCTCTTCAGGTGGAATTTAATCCTCTTCAGTTGGATTAGAATGAGAAAAATAGACTTTGGTGATATGGCTCTGAAGTGGATACTGATCTTGCTATGTACTGTAAAACTTGAGATGGTTGGGAGGAAGGCTTTAGGACAAAAACTGGTTTATCGGTTTGTCTCAATTTACAGATAAATAGTAACAAATAGGGCTTGAGAATATTCTTTGCACAGAGTTGTCTTTGCACTTCACAAGAGGCCCAATTGTAATTATTAGTTTGTTTTCTTGGTTGCTTGCTCAATATATATTGCTCTGCATGGGTAGGATTTTGGTTTGTGGCTTATTTTCATTTAAAGCATGATCTGTGCTATCATTATAGATCAGACTGTTTTGGAATAGTCTTATAAGGATATTTTTATAGGTTTCCCCTTTCCAATCCCATAGCCAGAACATTTATGCATGGGAAAAAAATATTATGCATAGCAGTTCAAAACTACATAGTTTGATTTCTTATGGGCCATGAAATCTGTAGGAATACAGCCAAACTATGGCAACATATCAATTGAAAGCTTATTGATGCAAAACCATAGTGTATTAGATTCAGAGATTTATTCTTTTTAGAATTTGGCAGTTTGAGAATATTTTAGGATTTGTCAGAAGAAACTATCATTTTTTTATATAGTATTAAGTTTTCTAGAGCATGTCCTTTGGAAGAAATATAAAAGTGTTGATTGGGGCTGTATATATTCTGCATGCTTAGTAGGAGATTTCTGTATGGATATAACTATTAAAGCTTCAACTAAAGGCATTTTTGTGTACCTTTTTTGGTAATTTAGGACTAGGGGGAATAGAGCTATAGTAGATGTACTGCAATTGTATGTGAGAAGAAAATTCACAGTTGAATAATATCTTAAGAACAACAAAAGTGCAAGTATGTATCCATGGAGAAAGGATCTATCAAAAGTCTTTCTATCTTATTCAAATTTACCTTAGTTGCTGATAAACTTTTATCATTTTCAGTTCACTTAATAAATTATAATGAAAGTATTTATTTTCATTCCCAAGCAACTGAAATCATTTTAGCAATTGGAATGTGAAAGGCTAAAACCATATATTTTGTTTCAAGAAAGAATACTTAGATCTAGTAATTATATGAGCTGATTTTGGATATGGCTAATTTTGGATATGATTTCCATCTGTCTATATTGCTCCTTTTAAATGTGCTTGAACTTTTTGCTAATTGATTGTAGTCTCCATTTCTCAGGGATATTTGTTGTTGTATTATTTAATAGTAATATTTTATTATACTCCTTCATTGAATTGTTTATGCATCAAAACCTATCCCAAAATGTTCTTAGGTAATTATATAACTGATAGAAACAAATTATTGAATTTCTACATTTAATTAATTGTTACATACTTTTGTTCATTATTTTGGTTACTTTATTCCAGAGCAATTCCATCGTATATAATACAAATAGACATCAGAGTATGATCATAATGAAGCCTGCCCATCATGTTCTAACTTGTGGCAGACATAATATGGGTCAGTTATGTAACTAACCTGATTTTATTATCTTTTTTTGTGGCAGTTGTAAAGCAAATGCTGCTGTAATTAAGTGAAAGTTGTTGTTATTAAGCAAACCAGTGGCTTGCTATGGGTGCAGTTTTGCTGAAAACCAGGAATAAACACTGATTTTTGTCAAAATCATCACAAAACTCAATCAAGTGACCACAGGACACTGCAAACAGTTGCAAACAGTAAATGTGTCTCCCCTGCTGAGCATCTGAAGCGTGGCAATGTAACTGAGTGTGTGTGTGTGTGTGCAACTATTAGAACCTTGAATCCAGATCATAAGTATCCCCAAGTTTGGTCAGATGTCCTCGGTGACCTGTTGTAAGTCAAGATCTACCTGTATTATTGCCACATTCTTATCCTGTTTTCTTCTTACTTTTGCTTGATTTTCTCCCTTCTCTATCATGATATATTTACATTTAGAATAGTAAAAATATAAGCAAAATGATGCCAGAGTGATTCCTGATACAGCACCATAAACAGTCTGGGAATAAAAAATTAAGTAGCAGTCATTTTAGGAAATTGGCAGTCTCTTCCCCCTCCCCTAATTTGATTGTGGAAAGTTAACAGTGGAAACATATACACATTCTAAGCTGCAAGCTTGCTGTTCATTACCATTTTTGTCCTCTTTGTGGTAGGATCCTGTGTCCTTGCATTAATTTTCTGAAAAATAGCATCTTTTCTGTTTACTAGGAACAGGAACACCTATTTGAAACCCCCTTTTTTCAACCTAAGGAATAGATTAACATATATTAGTAATACATGCCTTCGTTATGCTGTGTATTAGCATGCCCATCCCTTAACTTTGAGCAAGGAAAGCAGTTCTTATTGGTCCTAAAACAACCAGGCTGCTATAAAATAGGCTTACAAGGAGCCTGACAGGATCCTTCCCTTTCCTTTCCCCCTTCTCTTCCCTTTCCTTTCCCTTCTCTTTTTTTCTCCCTTCAATCAAGTCCAATTCTTGGAGATTGCCTGGAAAAAGACCCTGCAGTTTTCTTAGCAAGGTTTGTCAGAAGTGGTTTGCCATTATCTCCTTCTTACTAGTGAGAGAAAGAGTTTGGTCCAAGGTCACCCAGCTGATTTTGGGCCTAAACCAAAACTATAACTCACAGTCTCCTAACCAAGCTGCTTACAAATCTGTGTCTAGAAATGCACAGGTCAGGAACTTTGGATCAAACTGATTTCCCAAGTGAGTGCCCATCATTTTGCTGATTTTTACAGAAGCTTTTGAGTAGTGTCTGCCTTCCTTATGCTGCAGGATTATATCTCCGAGAATCGAATCCCTCATTATTAGCCACACTGACTCAAACTGCTGTTTGCTTATTGGGTTGGGGGATGAAGTTCAGCATCATCTGAAAAGTCCCCCTGCCCTCATTTTTTGGCAGTTATAATTTCCTAAAATATTTAAAGTAGCAGAATAAATAGCCACATAAAAGAATAAAAGGTAGATGGATAGATGGTGGAAAAGAATAAAAGTATCAATAAATAACAGAGGAAATAGAACAGTTTATACTGACTAGAGGAGCTTAGCAGTAAATGAGAATAACTGCCTGGCTTGATCTGCTTTTAAAATATTTTCCTTAAGGGACAATAAAATTCATTCCTTGTTGTCGCTTGTCTTGTTTAGTCTGATGTGAATGTCTCTTTTGAATTAGTTGTTGTAAACCATCAGTAAATTAATGCATTCCAATTATGAAAATTTGTCTGTTCTGGCTCATTATATGGCTGCATTTTTGTCTGTCTGTTGGTCTATGTATCTATCTTATCTAGCAATGTTAGATTTAATTGCTTCTTTTCAGCATGGTAATCACTTTCATTTTTATTGATTCAGCTTATGAGGTTATGAAGCAGACATTGGCTGTACATCCAGCCTATTGATACAATTTCTAAAGAATCTATTTTTAATTTCCTCACTTTAGTTCAGGTGCTCTGGCTCCTGATTTGCATTTTTATTTCCTATATTCTGTCCCATATGAGAGTCATGTTTTAAGATTGTATTTTTATTCATTTAGTTTGTATTTTTATTTTTATTTAGTTGCTTACATTATTTTTCCAATTCCTTTATGCACTTGACCCGTGGCTCATCCAATAGGGCAGAGTTCCCCAGTATTTTCAGTTTTTCAGAGCAGCAGGGTGGAGGAGGGGGGATGGTTGCACACATGTGGTGCCCGTGCTCACACAAGTGGGTTATGCACACATGCATGCCTGCTCTCTCCCACCACTTCTGTTGCCCGGTTCTGAAAGGTTTAAGGCTTGGTGGTGGGCCAGGGGTTTGGGACCCTTGTAATAGGGTATAGATAATTGGCTTGATGTCATGCATCAGATGTTCATACTTCCAACACATATATTTATTGCCCTCTTCTTGCTGATATTGTTCTTTTAAATATTCCTTTGAATACCACAAAATCTTATTGTTTTATCTACAGAATGCTATAAATTTTAAAGAATCCTGGTAGTAAGCTTGTTACTCTTAGGGTGAAAGAGATAAAAGCCCAAACTCGCATTTCCAGAAGGTTTGTCAGTTTTGTTCTGGGGTGGGTAGGTCCTCATTAGAAGTAGGGTTCCAAATGTATGTTGCCTGTGTGTCTTTCATCTTTGATTATGTATGACAAAGAAATATAAGAATATACTTATGCATAATAGCACCAAGAGTTAATTGATTCTGTGAAATTAAGATTTGTGATAGTGCTGAAAATCAGGCATACAATCCAGGCACAGAATAAATCAGATGATAGTCTCTTGAGCCAGGAATCTACCAAACATAAGCCTAGATAATCCTGCTTGGATTTCAATACCGAGAATTTTCAGCCCCAGAGTGGGGAGGTTTCAGATGCTTCTCTACTCCTAGGGCTGAAAATCCAAAAAGTTCTAAGGCTCCCAGGCATTTCCTCACCCCCTCCTTCGTCTGCCCTGCCTGGGAATTGCAACTTCCTGTCAGTTTCCTCGCCTAACAACCAGGCCATTCGCTGAATGATGGCAAACAGGAATATCCGAATTGCTGTCTCTAACAAAGCAGTCACACTTTATGACCGCATTGCTTAGTGATGGTAATTCTGGTCCCAATGGTGGTTTGAGTTGAGGATTATCTGTATGTTTGTTTGTTAGTGAGAGGCTGGCTTATGTATGTGAGAGAGTGGGAGAGGAAGGAATTAATTTTCTAAATGGAGTACTCTTATTTTACAGGCAATTAACTTTAATTATTAGCGATTGGGGTGGGTTTGCTCACTACTCTGTTCTTTTTTGGACTATAGTTCCTTGCAAATATACAGTATACATGCACGTACAAGTATCATATGTCGCACATTTTTAGAGAAGGTGGAAATATCCTGGATTGGTTTCTGCTGGTGTTGACAGCTTTAGATTAATTGTAAAGGGAAGTTGGGCAGTGGCTCTGTTCTAAAGAGGCAGGGAGGGAGGGAATGAGAAGAAAAGGAAGGGGGGAGAGAGAGAACACAGAGAGAGAGAGGATAGAAATGAAATATGATTCAAAATATGTTACAAATCTATTTCTAATTCCTTTATACTGATTTTTCTGTTTGGGAGATAGGATACTTATTGCACAATTAACAGTTATATCCGCTAGAAATATTTTGATTAATTACTAAGGATTTATTCTTAAATGCCAGGGGTTGATGTGTTGTTTACTTCCTTGCATGGGTTGTTTTGTTTTGTTGACTGCTGACTATTGGACATAAACCCCTTCAGGCTTTTTAATAGTGCCTATATGAAACCCTTCTGAATAAAAAGGTTAGGCATTATTTTTCCAGCATCAAGTACATTCTCTTTCTTCTCTCAGATAAGGCTTATTCATTCATGCTTACCGATGTGATACACCAGTAAGCAGGGGTGGGATTCAATTTTTTTAACAACCAGTTCTGAGGGCGTGGCTTAGTTGGTGGGCGTGGTGTGGTGGTCGTGACTGGGTGGACGTGGCTTGGTGGTCATCTTATTGGCTGGGTGTGGCCAACTCAATATCACTCACATCGAGGCATGCATCTCCTCGCCTGGACTCTCATGACTGTGGGGATGCTGCAACAGTCGTAAGTGTGAAAAATGGTCATGTCACTTTTTTCAGTGCCATTGTAACTTTGAATGGTCACTCCACACAAGCAAAGTACCAGCAAAGGAGGGAAAAAAAAACTTCAGAGATTCCTGAGACAGGAAGTCTAGTCCTGCTAAGAATGTAATAAGAGAGGCAGTTTCTATAAGCAACAGCAGAATGTTTCCTTCCTGCCTTAACAACCTGTTCTAGCGAATAGGTGCGAACAGGTAGAATTCCACCCCTGCCAGTATGTATTTGTTATTTGTACTTGCATTCATTAAAAATTTTATTCCTTTAAAATGCACGAAGAACAAAATATTATTTCTGAATACAGGAGATTGGAAAACAAAATTCATCATTCAGGTGCAATGATTTGTGACTATTCATTCGGGTAATGAACTTAATGGCGGAACCCTTTAGGAGAAAGAAGTATGTGAAGATACGATCTGATGGAAATTAATGGTGAAGTTTGCTTCAGAATTAATAACCATGAAAAAAATAAGCTAGATTTCCAAATTGAAAAAAGGTTTACTTCAAAAAAATCTTGTAGCAATAAATCAAACAGCACTTTTTTTCCTCCAGTGAGGAAGACCATTGTACCTTTAAATAACAGTTCATGTGCTCAGTGGTAGGTTTCTAGTACTTCAACTTTTTCAAATTTTCTGTCCTTTCTGGAGCCGAAGCAAGTTGCAGATTTTGCTGGTTGATTTTGGTGTGTTCCAATTTGCTGAGAACACCTGTTCTTTAATTATCCACATCCCTTGTCTGTCTCTTTGTTTCACCTCTTTTTGATCTATGGGCTAATCTTTTTTCCTCCAGTGGGGATTGTATGAGCAATCCAATCATGTTTTCCTAAGAAAATTGAATAGGGATCTGAATTATAATTTCTAGACATAGAGGATAGCTATTCTCCTTTTGGCACTGATACAAGCTTTGTACTTACTTAGTGTGACTATGAATCATGATCCTTTTTTATCTTCATTGTAATATGAAGTTTCTGGCCCCTTTAGATAATTTTTGTAGATCAATTATTTAAAACATTCTAAAATTTTACAGGCTGCATAGCTGCTCATATTACAGCTTAAAACAGGGGTGTCAAACTCAAGGCCGAGAGGCCGGATCCAGCCTGCAGTGTGTTTAGATCTGGCCTCTGGGGCTGTGCTGGAAACAGCGAAGGACCAGCCTGCGGTGTCTCTGCCAGCAAAAACGGAGCTTGGGAGTGTTGTATGCAGCCCTCCCAAACTCTGTTTTCACTGGCAGAGGGTTGGAGGAAGTCGTCACAGCCGAAAATGGAGCTCTGGAGCCTGTTTTCGCTGGCAGAACACTCAGGCCACCACAGGCACCCCCAACATGGAAACTGGCCATGCCCACCCCAGCCTCCCAAGGTCAAACACAACCCTGATGCAGACTTGTCCAAATGGATCAAACAGTTAAAAGTGGTGGTGGGAAATTTGTAGTTTCACACTTGCCAATTCATTTAATGTAGCCTTACAATAAAGTAGAATTAGTCCTTCTAATTATGTGTCCTGTCTAGAAGTTACCTGAGAGGTTGATACTTCAATTGGGACTGGCAACTCTGTTGCTAAACAACATGGTCCTTAAGAAAAATATCAAATGACCATGTTCAACATATGACAGCATTTTCACTTCAGTTCTTAAGCCATGGGTGTCAAACTCGCGGCGTCATGTTGCTGTCACATGATGTATAGTGACATTTTTTCCCTTCGCAGAGCTGGGGTGGGCCTGGTCTTTGTGTGACACATCTGGCCCATGGGCCGCCATTTTGAAACCCCTGGGTTAATCACTAAGTGAAACTTAGTCACTAAGTTTCTATTTAGCCATTGGACAAGTGTTTTTAACAATTGCATTGTAACTTCATTCTTGGTTCTGCAGAAAAAAGGAATGACATAGAAGGAAAAGAATGTTTTCTGGCAACAAAAGGAGAATTTTCCTATCAGACATAAGATTAGATTACTTTGTGGTCTGTGAGATCAGGAATGCAATCCCTTGAAAAATATGCAGCTAAATTTGAGGTTTAAAGGAATAGGTTTAAGAAAGGAAACGAATAGGTTGGATAAGAAAGAAGATCACAGGAGGCCTTTTTCTGTATGTTTAAGAGTTTTAAGACATTGGACACATCTTTAGATTTGGTAAAGCAGGAGAGCAGATCTTATATGCAGCAAAAGGGTATCAGAATTCATGAATTTTATATTTCCTTTGTATTTGGGAAATGCCTGTGATATTAGCTACCTGTGTTGTTTATAAATTTGTTATGTTGAAATGTTTATTATGGTTTATTGAGGGTCCAGCTGAAAGACAAAGATCAGTGAAAAACACAATAAAATGCTATTGTTACCTCTGCTTAATATTCTGTACTTTTTAATTTCTCCATTTCTTCGAAATGAGTTCGTAATATTACATTTGTTTTTAATCTTAAACCATATCCTGAAATCCCTGACGAAAGGTAGCAAAGATGATTTATGTGAAGTACATACATGATTCTTGCAGCCACTGATCCACTAAGCACACATCCTGTCACTCAGAATGTAGACTGCATTGCTGCTCATACGATGCTGTAGGGTTGCTGGAGACTAAGAAGCTGTTGTTCACCTTACTAAACTTCAGGCGTATCCTGCCAACCACTAAATATTGTTTTCCTCTGTTGCCTTACCTTAGGGAATCGGAATTCACCTTTTCTCCTTCATTCCAAGCAGAGTTGATTTAAATGGTTTTGTCAGAGTCGCACAAGGACTCTTATAATCTTAAATCCAGGAAAAGTGGATCAATATTTCTGGAGAATGCACTTTTTGAATTATGAATAATAGCAACCAAATGTGTGATATTAAACAATATTAGGGGTCTTTTATTATTATTTGCTGAATACAATGTACCCATACATCAGACTATTCCTTTTCATGTAAATTCTCAGCCAGCAGCATAGTATACTCTCGATACAGAAGTACTCATACATGTAATCAATGAGCATACCACAACCGTTGCATTCACATTTATGGATAAATATACTAAACTACCAGGATAATTCACTTGTCTTATTCCCTATACACAAGATAGAATTGCATCTTACTTTTTATTTGAAGAACAGGCTTGCAATAGAATAGACTGTATACAGTGGAATATTCTTTTCCCAACTATTTGAGTGTATTATTTAAATAGAAAATAGATACAGAATTAATCAATACCCAATATTTTATTGGTAGTTTAGAAATTTTCAAGTTTAGTTTTAAAATGAATTGTACATGTTTAGATAATAAATGTAGAATGTTAATATCATTAGTTCAAAGCTAAATAATAATAGTAACAATTATACCTGTTGGAGCATTTTACACATGTTTAACATCAAGCATGGATAAATTAAGAAAGTGATTAATAAAGAATACATCCAAAGAATGAGGAAAACATTAAAAACAAAAATGAATGATGGAAACACCATCAATGCTATAAATACCTGGGCCAAACCTGTGATATGACACACACTTGGAATTATTAACTGGATACAAGCTGAACAACACAGTTTGGACTGAAAAATGGATGAAAATGGATGACTATTTGTTATACATTATATCCCTGAAGTGATAATGATAGATTATACCTGCTCTGCAAAAGCAGAAGCAGAGGTTTACTTTAGGTCAAATAAACTGTGAAGCATGCATTCGGTTATGTAAAAGTCAGTAAAAAAGGGGATTGACGCAAGATAAAAATTGGAATTTACTCAATGTACAGAAAAAAATATTTGAATATCAAAATAATACGTGAACAAAATACCGGCAAGAAAAGCATTACATGATCAATTTCTTTAAAAGATGGTGTGATGTCCCAGGGCAGGATACAAAAGCAACAATGTCGCAAAAACAGGTGAAGTCCCCTGAATTCCTTCAACTTGGCTTTAAAAGTCCAATTATCATTGACTGGAGAAAAAACTTCCCCACAAACATGCGAAAAGGAAGAACTTCCATTCAAACTCAAAGCATATATAAACAGAAAAAAAACAACACAAACCACACTGAAGGACTAATGAGACAAGGCAGGATAAGGGCTTGAAGACGTCCACAGATATCGAAATGCACACACTGGGAAAGACGCCAGAACTCAGATAAGAACTGACAGACTAGAAATATTTTCACACTTTGCTTCCAGCACTGGCCCATGCGCAGTTTGTTCTTTTAAACAGTCTTCACAGCTGCAGCCCATGAAGGGGATTAAGGCTCTTTCCTCCCCATAGACCACACCATTCATGTTTCTCCCTTATCTGCTACTCCCTGCGTCCCCTAGGATGAAGGGGGGATGGGCCTGGGTCTTCCTCTGAATGCCCAGCTGGCCTGTACCCTTCTCCACTTTCCTCCACAACCTCCAGAGCCACACTTCCACTCCCTGTCTGCTGTTCTTCCTCTCCCTCGAGTCAGATTCTAACAGGGCATGACAGATGGAGGGGAAAGTGGAAAAGATAAAATTTGGCAATAGAATTAAAGAAGAATTAAAAAAAGAAAGAAACTGGAAACTTGATTTTGGCTGCTTAAGAGCAAACTATTTAAACTAATACAATCAAGGCCAGAGCTGAAAAAAAATTAATTAAATGATTTAAAGTGCAGATTGTGCAAAGAAGAAGAAATAGTAGATTTTACAGCTCGTGCAAGAAGATTCACAAACTGATTATGAAAAATTATCATGACCCAGTAATGTAAATTAGTGGGAAAATATAGTTGGAAAAAAATAATTGAAAAATGGGCAGTTTAAAATATTGTGGGATTTCCAAATACAACCTGATAAAGTCTTGCCACATAATACAACAGATTTAAGCGTGGTTTGAAAAGAAGAAGAATGGATAATTATTATGTGGATAATTGATGTGACAATTTCAGGGGTAGTAAAATAGAAGACAAAGAATTGGAGTTCACCAAGTATCACAAATATCACAAAGTTGAAAGATTATGGCATAAACTGACTGTGGGCACAGTGGTTATCGGTACACTGGGTGGTATATGAAAAAGCCTCAGATGACACTTCATAAACTGCACATTGACAAAATTTCCATCTATTAATTACAAAGGCCACATGACTTGGATCTGCATATCTACCACTCTGATACATTACAATATGCTAGGTTCTTGGAAATAACACCATGCTTATGAAGGCTAACACATGTTAAAGAACTGGTAGCTGTAATTTCATATTGTGTATATAATAATAATAATCTAGAGAACTTGTAAAATGTTTATGATATGCTTTAAGAGATACTTCTGAACATTTTGGAAATCCCTTGAAAGAAAATGTGGAAACAGGTTATTGATAATCCCATAAAACCAGATTGATTCTGACAATATGGTTTATGCACCACTACTGTTGGTTTTTGAAAATATGGCTGTGAGATGAGTTCCTGAACCAAATACTTAAAAGAAGTTAAATTTGAATCTCCCATCATTTTTTTCAACACCTTGGTTAACAAGGAGAGACATGATTGCACCTGGGATATATGTCCAAATGAAGATGAAATGCATGCTCATGAACATATTCACTTTCTTCTACGTGACAAAACATGAATATTCAGTAGGACAAATAACAAGTTAAGGGTGATTTTCCATCGAGTCAAACAGAGTGAAAAGAAAGTCTCTTTTAGACTTCAGTCCCAACTGGATTTGTCCACCTTTCTGTCAGTTAAAAAAAAGACATAATGAATGATTAATCAAGTCAGTAGTGAAATGTGCAAGAAATATTGGGCTGCTTTTGCACCTACATAAATGTGTATTCTGAATTTTTGTTTGCTATTTTTCACTTTCTCTAATAATGCATTCTATAAGGCATATTTTAGTATTAATGATATACATTTAATAAGCCAGTTTGGAACAAATTTGAGTCTTACTAAAAATATCAGAATTTGTTTCTTCTTTGGAGAAATTTGAAAAAACATATTAATAATGGATAGTAGGTATAATCTGAGGTAGAGAAACTTGTATAGCACTGCCTACCAGCTGAATGTGATGAAGCCTATTAGTATTATGCCTCGTACCTTAATCAAAATAATAAGTAAATTGTTTAATAAGCAAATTTATTCTTTTTTTAAGTGAATAATTGATAAAACTGTATTTCAATGAACTCTTTATACTTCTACCAGTTTCCTTAATCTGCATTGTTTTCTCAATTGTTTTTCTTAATCTTAATTATTTTTCTCAATTGTTTTTCTTTCAGGCAGTATTTACTCTTCTTTTGGGTCCTTTCACTTTTTTTAATGTGCAGAAAACTAAATATCTTCAGATCATGACATCGCTAATGAGGTGGTTAGGTAAGTCTACAAGTCACAGATATTTTGTGTCCTTTTTTCCTCTCTCTTTCCCCCCCACCCCCCCGCCTGTATATNGTCCTTTTTTCCTCTCTCTCTCCCCCCCACCCCCCCGCCTGTATATGTATGCATGCACAGTGGACTTTCCCACTGAGACTTTTAAGCAACAACATAGTGCAAAAACCACTTATTCAGTCAGGCATGCCCTCCTTCCCTCCCTTGGGATATAATCACATTTTAAATAGTTACTTCCACCCCCCCACCCCACCCCAAAGAGAGATTTTAATGGGCTTTATTAAACCCAGAATCAAAGAGATCAAGATGCTAATAATATCCCAATTATCTATGGTTAACTCATTATTTGAATATATTACCATCATAATAAAAGAGACTGCCAGTGTTCATCACTTTTTGGATTTATTTTTTGTATGCTTCTTAAAATTTGTCATGAAATACATAAATGCAGTCTGAATGTTTCATCTGAACACATATATGACTCTTTAATGGAGCACTCTAGAAAGATCAACAGCTGTTTGCAATTAAACCAAATGTTATACTAAATTTGATATAATTGAAAAAATATCTTAGGTAATTGCTTTTGTATTACAAAATTGACATTTGTTGGGTGTGACTGATAATGAAGAATTTGTTCTTTGCCAGACTTACTTTGTGTTAACTTGCAAAGAGCATGCTAATAACATATATTTGATTTCCATAAATCTGTTTCTCCATATATATTGATTTTTCTAGATCAGGGTTTTGAATCTTTTTTTTTTTTACAGGCTGCAGAACTTGCTAGTTTAAAATAAAAAAAATTCCCCTGGTGATTCCCATCCAGGGATGCTACATTGTGTGTTTCTGTAACTTGAAGTTATTTAGGCCCTTTCATTCCTTTTAGTGGAGATGCTTGGAATAGAAAAAAAGGATGCCCTTCCTCAGAGCTGCTGAGATATGAGTAGGCAAGGTATGGCTAAACTCAGCCTGAGACTTTATTTCAGTGCCATAATACCGTATAAGAAATGCTAGTCTCAAATATGCTTCAAATTGTTCTCAGGTTGCCACTATCTTTCAGTGTTTATCATCAAACTGAACAGTGAACAGAACTTCCTAATGAACTTTGGTACCTTGTATGGAAAAAAAAAATAGATATCTGAGGAGTAGCAAATATGGGCAGAAAGAATATGAAAGGAACATAAGTTAGACTATTTTTATCTTAAGGGTTAAATTCCTCCCCAAATTCCTGCCATTTCTCAGTACTGTCATACAAACCTGGGGTGGTAATTTCTTTTTAATATAACCAAACACTCTTATGGATCAATTAGCTTACTCCACGCTTGTTGGAGTTGCCTGCTCCCACAGTCTGTGCCACCTCTTAGCTGCCACCATGGCATTTTCTGTATTCAGTCATTCTGCCCTTGGTTACTCTCCTCCTGGATCATGCAGTGACTCTACTTGTCACTCAGTGTTGCTGTTTTAACTGCAATTAATCCATAATGTGATATTTATCTGTAATTTACTTGTGGATAAGCAAGTTAAACAGTTACATATTATGAATCTTGGATGTGTAGAGACAGGAGTCCTCAATTTGGACTGTATAAGTTACATAAACCATATGCTCAAGAAGAATGGGATTGCTATAAGACTCTCAAGAACTTAACTTGAGTTTGTGTACCTTGTGTTAGATATTCTGTTTGGCAGCAAAATGTTTGCCACACTATCAGTATCTCTGCTTCCAGGCAGCAGAAGTTTTTAAAATAGAAATTCTCCAAAAACATTGGGAGTGATTTATTCGAATTGCCCTGATACCTTTTAACAATATAAAAAGATTCATTTTGTTGTAGATGCAGGAATTTATTAAAATTCAGTGTTTTATGCAAGAAAACATGAAGGATTTAATAATCTGCATTTTAAGGACTGCTGAAATGATATAAGCTGATATGGTGTAAAGTTCTCTATGATTACATCAGAAGAAATACAGTGGACAATTGTTTAATACATAGAGTTTAAACTAAAAGTTATCCTTATGCAGAATCAGTCCTAAAGATGTATTAACTAAAATAGTTGATTGTGTTTGATCCAGTTAATTAATAAAGCTTCCCCATACTTCTCTCCTTTGTGTCGATTATATTTCAGACTCCAACAAGTCTTTTATGTTACAAAATTAAACCAGTCTACTTCTGACTTTTTTTATACAGCATGAAAGTAAGAAGGTAAATTAGAGTTTTATTACTTTTTTCTAAACACAAGAAGAATTAAAATGTACATTTAAATAATTGAATGTAAAAGCAGTGAAGAAATAAATCTGAGCCCTAAGGAAAAAAAGTTCATTTTATTATTAAGAGGGAAAGCTGGCTTCATCCATCATGTTGAGTACAAAGAGATTTGCTTAATTTTGCCATACTGTGTTGTGTAAACTCATTTAAGGAATCACAATTTATGTTTTAACATTCATATGATCCTAAGATTCCTAATCATTATGGTGTTTTCAGTAAATCATGGTTTAACATAATGAATGAACTCATTCTTGATTTAAATAAGAAGAAACTTAAGTTCAGAAAACAATTTCAAAGTCAAAAACTTAACACATACATATACATTATTCTTATGTTTCTAAAAGACTCCAGACTTTGACACTTATCCAAATGACCGGTTGGTTTCTCCAGCAAACTGACTATTTTAGAAATAGCTTTGAGAATTGTAGCTGTTTCAGAACCAAGTGCACAATAAATAAACATTCACATCAGATAAAGTGACAGGCATGAGGATGCAACATATTCCAGACAATTTCAGCAAGAATCTGAATTGGGATTTCATTAAAATGAAACAGAGTTTGGTAAACCTATTGTTATTAGTAATCACATCTGGTTTTCGTGTAATTGAGATTCACAGTAGTGGTTGCCTCTGAAAAGCTTACATTGTGCATGATGACAGTTAAAAATTATTACTTTTGCATCACTGTTGTTGTTGTTGTATAGACTTTGAATTCTTAGCTGTGGCCATCATGTATTTTGAAATTAAAAAGTATCTAGCAGACCCACCTAGCAAAATCAGTTTTGTTATTATGCAAATTGTGACTGGGGAGAACTGTTCTCAATATTTAGAGCCATGGCTAATATAATTATAAAATCTGTTACTAAGTTAATGACATTAATCTGTCTATATCATTAGATTTTATCCAGGTGAAGTGAAAAAAAAAAAGCTGAGTCCTCACGAAAAGCTTGTGTAATTTATTCCTCCTTACATTTTAATTTACATGTGCCGGGATTGGTTTTTGAGAAGCCTGAACCATCTTACGTATGTTTAGGATTTTATTTAACTAGTATTTGTAGCTCATAAAGTTTATATATGTGCCCACATAAAACCATTTTTCTGGATCCTTTCAGAGATGATAAGAGTGGCTCTCATAAATAATATGATGAGAAAAGAACATATTTTCACAGATACAGAATTGAAATATTCTCCATTTTATAGCATAAATATGATTGGTAGGGTACTAGTCTTCCTTTACCCCAGACCTTTCAACTTTCAAAAGGAAAATGGGGGCTTTGGGGGAATGATATATTGTTTTATCAATGGTTTCCATTCTACAATAGAGATGTGAAACCTAAAATAATTCTGTTTTTTTCTAGTGTCAGCTTCAAGTTCTTTTCTGTCTCTTGCACAGAGGTGGATTTGTAGCTGTGCAGATGCAGATAGATAGATTCCACAAAACATCCATAACAAAGTACATTTATTGGTACATCAGGTATTTCATAACTCACATTTGTGACGAAGTTCTTCTTTAATGACCAATCCTTTGTATATCAGCCTTGCAGGTAAAAGATGGTTATCTCCTAACCAATCTCATAGCGATAGAAAGAAGGTGCTATGAGATAGAGAGTTCAGACAAAGAATGAGGGAAACCTCCCCCAATCCACCAAGGGTCAATCCAGTGACCAATCAGGATTATAGATGTGGTCATGTGACATGAACTACATTTCCCAGGATACCTTTAACTACATTTACCATGATGCATTCCATTAAGGGGACAGCTCATAATTCCTAAGTAACTATCCAATTCCCACAGACTGGCTGGGACAGCACAACTCCCCGCCTGGAATTGTAAATTCTATTAAAGGAAGAGAAAAAAATTAACTATAAACTAAGATAAGCAGTAAACAGTAATACTAATTGAATAACAGATAACTGTATAACTAAGATAAACAGCTATGTAACTAAGAAAAACAGTAAACTTTAATAAAACATCAAACAAAGTAAAGCATGCAAAGGTTGAGGTTCAATCTTCAAGTTCGGCCTCTTGGTGCAAGTCTGCTGTCACCTCTGGCGGCCTTCTAGGTTGTACAGGTACTCTTGGTGGCAAAGGTGAAAGTCTGCTGGTCGCTTCTGGTAACCTTTTAGGGTTGGAATGGTACTCTTGCTTCCAGTGTCAAAGGGCATCGGGAAGCTGCTGGAAAGGGTGTTGCAGAGGCATATGCCCATGTAGAGCATCTTAGTGGACATCTGGTGGTTGTTGGCGGCCATTTAGGGTGTCCTAGCAAAAATGTTCTGATCGACAATGGCCTTTTAGGCTGGAAGGGCATTTTTGTTTTCAGTGGTGCTAAAGGGCGTCGGAAGGCGGTTGGAATGGATGGTGCTAAGGCATGTGCCTGGGTTGAAGCCTGCATCTGGGCGTCACTGACAGTTCCTAATATCCCCCATCCAAGTGGATATTTGATGGCCACTGGGCTGTCTACAGGGCCGCCGACTGACTCAGAGAAGAGAAAGGTGTGTGGGGCATTATTTCCCAACAAGAGTAGGATATCAGCCTCCGGATCTAGAGAGGGAAAGTGATGAGCTAGGTGCTGTAGGTGAGGCATGGTACGTTCGTTATCCCATCGCATTCAAATACAATCAGTAGTGGGAACCAGGAACTTCCATCCAATGACTTTATGCAGAGTCCAGTAGCTCTCCTCCCAGCTGTGCTTCTTGATCCATGGCATGTTGATACAGTGAAGGGAAGTTTTTCTTGTTGCAATTTAAAGAGGTCAAAGAATGCAGGTCTGGCCAGGGTGCAGGCGCACATACATTTTCACGGCATCTTCAGGGCGTCCTTCAGGGTACACTTTGGCTAAGCAGATGGGAAGACACGAACAAGAGTGTGGGAGTTGGCGCACAGTGCTGTGCAGTTGACGCTCATGCTTGGTTTTGGTTGCAGTTTGTCAGTCTGCTGAGGAGCCCTGCATGCTTCTGTGTTACTTTGTGACTCCTTGTCTGAAGGAGGGTCACGAGGTATATGCAGTGGCAGCTTGGAGTTTGGATGCAGCGTGGTTGGGTGCTGGTCACTTTTGCAGACATGACATTGCACTTTGGTTGTGCAGTATTTGGGCAAATGTTTGGATTCGCAGCACTTGTAGCAGTATGGGTACTCTCTTAGCAATTCTTTTTGTTGGGTCAGTGATTTCGCTGCAGTGCAGATGTTCAGCAAGTGATGAGTGTTGTGCATAGGACAAAACTGTATTCTCCTTGTGTTCGGATATCTAAATTGGGTTGTATCTGAGGAATTCTCTCCCCAACTGTGTGCGGATGAGGAGTCGATCTTGGTGTCATGGACAACCATGAAGGGTCTTTCTGTGGTAGTATGTATAGGGCCTGAGGGCAATAGATGGTTGCTGTTGTATCTTCTGTTATTAGGAGGACTAACAGCTCTGAGTTCACAGGCTCAGTGTGTGTTGCACACTGTCACCTGGTGGGACATGAATTCTTCAAGAAGTGTGAAAGGTATAAAACAGTGGCGACCCTTGGCCATGAAGGTGTCAGTCAACTGGAGCCACTTTTCAGTTAGCACCTGCGGAAGTTTTCGAACAATTTTGTTCTGTGTGTCAACGTGATCGAGACAGGCGAGTCCAGTAAGTTGGGATCCTGTAGTGCTGTTCTCAGCTGGACAAGTATGTTAGCGAGGTCTGTGATTCCGCGAGGCTTGTTGATAGGAATTTTAGGAAAAGTGTTGAGGCTATCCAGGAGTGTTGGTTCTACGTCCTTGGAAGTGCCATACAGTTCGTCAAGCCTTTTCCATGATAACCGTAGGGCAGCAGCCGGTCGTCTAAGTGGGATTTCAAAAGTGCCCTCGATATGTCAGCAGACTGTGGCCCTAGCCATGCTATCAAATGTCTGATTATTTCATCAGGGTTCAGGTGTGCCACCTGAACGGGGCACAGGAAAAGTTTCTTCTATATTAGATATTCGCTGCCTGGCTTGTCAGATAATCTACAAACTCCATTGGCATGCAAATTTAGCTTTCCACTCTGTACAGTCAAGTTTCTCCAGTAATCTTCAGCATTTGCTGAGTTAGGGGGAGGTATTGACATAGAGGGTTCTCCCCCTGGATTCTCGTAGGGTGGGTTCAGGTTGTAAGTCAATGAAGAATTGTAGTCTTCTTCCCAGGACTTATGGAGGACGTCGTCCTCCCATATTGGGGATGATGGTCGAGCATCATGCTGCTGTGTCGGCTGGGCACGGTTACCTTGTGATGCCTGGGAGCCGGATTGGTATTGAGATTGTGGCAGGAATGCTGCTGCCTGTGGATTGAGGGTGGCAGTTGTCATTGATGGCATGTCGACTCGTCGAGAAGTCATTGTGAGCACTGTTGGGCTAATTTGCTAACCTGGCAGGCCATGAGACGTTGGAGTAGGGATGCTAGTGTTGGAAAGAGAATCTCGGACCTTATTACGTACAACATCAGTTGGGGAAGGTTTGCTATTGGAGGAAAGTGAGTCTCGTACTTTAGGTTGTACAATGTCAGTTGTGTAACTAATGTGTACTGTTTGTGGTTGAGGTTCATCCCTGTGCTTCTCTGGTTGTGGGAGACTGTTAGGCAACTGAGGTGGTTCCAGCTGCTTGTTTTGTAGTGAGTGCTGCTCATCCACATAGGCCTTGACCCATATATCTGGGCTCTCTTCTCCCAACTTGTCAAGGTCGAAGTTGAGGGAGGTAGCATTGGCTGCCTTCTGCCATGCTGCAGCCCATGTTGTTTTCGCTGCCGTCTCTCTTTGTGGACAGTTCAGCCTTCTGCCGTATCACCTCTGTCGTAATATGTAAATCTGCCTCTGCTCCTGCAGCTTCAACTTGGGCTTCCATAGCTCATTAGGCTAACTTGCTGCTTTGGAGGCCTGAGATGCACTGCTACAACGGGAGGATGTTCTGGAAGGATGGTGGGGAGCCATGATGCCTTCCCTTAAGGGGACAGCTCATAATTCCTAAATAACTATCCAATTCCCATAGACTGGCTGGGACAGCNCATGATGCCTTCCCTTAAGGGGACAGCTCATAATTCCTAAATAACTATCCAATTCCCATAGACTGGCTGGGACAGCACAAGTTCATCAAGGGAGGTTTTGTCTGTGGTACTTGTTTGTACAGATAGATTTACAACTGTTTGTTTAGGAACCATTCAAAGTTTCAATGGCACTAAAAATGCGACTTGTGATCATTTTTCACACAAACATTGCAGTATTTTCATGGTCACATGATCAAAACTCAGACACTTGGCAACTGACTCACAATTTTGATGGTTGATCTGCCCCAGGGTCATGTGATCCCCTTTTGTGAGCTTGTGTTCTGACAAGCAAAGTCAGTGGGGAAGCCAGAATCACTTAACAATTGTGTGACTAAGTTAACAACTGCAGTTGTTAACAAATATGACGAGGAAGGTCATATAATGACATTTATATCATGGGGCAAAACTTACTTAACTCTCAGCTTAGCATGTGGAATATCAGACATTTTTGATTCAGTTGTGGTTGTAAGTCGAAGACTACCTGTAGGATTTATCTGAAAACTGGAAATGTAGTAGGATTTTTTCCTGATAGGTTTAAAAATTTTGCAGCTTAAAAAATGAAAAAGCCTAGCCTGCTTTTAAAATCAACCTCTGCTGTTTCCTGGAAGGAACCTAATGGGCATTCCAAAAAGGCTTTTTAAGGTTTTCTTCAAAAGCCACAGGGGATCTGTCAGCTAGTAAGTACTTTACATCTCTGTGATTTTTCTGTACAGTGGAGAAGATATCATTCTACTTGACTTTGCTTGTGTAAGGAGGTTTTTGACAAAATATCCGAAATCCAATTCCAGATGAAAGAAAGATGAATTTTTTTGATCTGTTAGTAGTAAAGTTGCATATCACCCATGAGTGTGCCAATAAAATGCAACAGAAATATTAATATGGTTAAGATGCTTTTTTCTCAGATGTTGTGAACTTTTAAGAGAAAATTTGTAAATAATTTCAAAAATCACTCTTAATTCCAGTGTTACAGTCTTTAACTTGATTAGTTAAGTACAGTACTACATAGCATAATCAGCCTTAAAAAATTAAACTTATCAAATTTCAAACAGGCCTCTTTTCATATTTTAAGATGTAGTTTCTAAAGTCCAACTAAAATATTGAAGACCTTTGTTATAAGAGAGAGCCTGTTGTGAGCCAAAGAACCTTTCTTTCTGTAAAATATGTTCGAAAGAGAATTTTCCAAGGGATATCATGATTTTGTCCCCTTTGCCTTCTCTTTCCCTCAAGATTTTTCTTCCCACTAAAATCCTGCTACTTTTTTCATGAAGAATGAAGCAAGAAGCACATATTTAAAGAGAGTGATTCATTATCATTATGCTCTGGAATATTGACTCAGCTTTGAAGGGAATATGTGTCATGCCAGGAGCTATTGCTGATAGATAGCTCTGTCATAAATGTGTCAAAATGGTTAATAGTTGTTTGCTTAAACAAATGGTTTTAAATTGGATCAAGAGAGCAATGTGGTTTAGGCCCGTCCCTTTATATCATGATGATACGGTATGATTTTATGCTCTTATCTAATCTAGATTGAAGCAATGACAACTAGAATAAGATATATTCTGTTGATTAATATTAAGGCTGTGAAATTTGTGACACAAAATAAGGTATAATTGCTAAAAGGTTTGAAAATGGAAATATTAATTTTCATCTACTCCTCTACACTTTTGTTACTTTGTTATAACATAAGATCACCTCAGGATCATCCTTTCAGTCTGTTTAAGAAGAGTCTTTTTGACATTGGCTCAGTTGTTCTATAGAGTTGTTTCTAGAATTGCAAAAATATTGTGTCTGGTGCTTGAGGGAGAATACAACATTTGCTGGATTCTTAATTGGCATTTTTGAGAAGGCTAGACATGTTGCTCAATTCCTTTCTCCCAAAAAGCTCTCTGGTATCCCAGAAAGGACAAAAACAACCCCTGCAAATAAATGGGATGCTATAGGCAGATGTTTGCTTCACAGATGCCACCTCTCCATTTTATTTTTAATTATAATATTGAGGGGGCATGTGAAAGTAAAGTGAGAAAGAAAGCTTAGTGAACATTGAAAAAAGGTACATTTGGAGAAGCATCATAAGGAGCATCCATCTGGGTGGCAGGACAGTGAAGTTGTCTAAATTTGTTTTTCCTGTTTTTGAAAATATGTGTACTTTTTTTTTTTACTTGATGATACTTTGTAGAGCTACTTTTTAACCTGCTTGTTTTCTTTGTTTTCATTTTTCATCTTTATTTCTTTTATTTTCTCTGGATTTCTCAGAAGTTTATTTCTTTCTGCATACATGTAATTGTTTTTTGTTGCCCTATGTCCAACAGTTAAGGACTCCCATATAAAATTTGTATCCAGTTATAACACTCTAGAAGTAGAATGAAAGAAGTACAATGTTGTACTACCCAAAATATCTAGCATTCTATTTATTTTCTTAAATTGCATGTATTCAGGGCTGCATTTAAGTAACAATGCAACTAATGTTTTGACAAACTGAAAGTTATACCAATTTTGTAATAAAGATATATGCGGGTAAATATTTTAACATTTTTTATTTGAAGAGGAATAACTAGTATAATACCCATTGACTTCATAGTTAACTTTCATAAAATTGGATGTTTGTATTTTTTCTCATTACTTGAGGATCCTGAAGTTAGATGAACAGGGCATGTCCCATATGCCACCAAATCCTAGCTTTAATACTTGTTATCAAGAGTTATTAACCTCTTTGTTTTGATTTATTGTTGGACATAACTGGGTTTTGGAACATTGTCTTCATCTTGCTGCCTTTCAGGACAGAAAGATACATTTATCGTATGAATATTCAGCTTTACAGTGCCTGCACCTCAAGCAAGAAAATGTTCCCATTATCACTAGGAAAGAAATTACTAAGATAATTGCTAAATATCTTGAATTGCATCAGGCTTTTGTGAATTGTAGATCGAGGGGAAAAAACCAAACATTTCCAGGAAAACCTTTGGTTTACAGCTTATAAAATATAAGGTAAACCAGATCACGCCGAGAGGAAAAAAAGAGCTAACATTTTAATGATGTTTCTGAGTATTTAAAAAATAACTAGCATTGATGATGTTACCTATTTTGGATAATGAAACATCTGCAAGAAAATAACCAAGCTCAGAGAGCACCAGTCATAACTTGTTTTGAAGTTTCGAGGTTCATTATAAGTATCTTGCATTTTGTTCATATGTGCTTCACAAAAATGGAGTCAGATGTTACAAATAATTCTAATATAAAAATAATTGTGTATGTCCATTCATTCGTGAGTTTTCTGCTCCATAACAGTTGATGAATTCATTTTTTTAAAAAAAATCTGAATGTATGGTAATGTCAGAAACCAGTTACCAGATACAAACCATTGAAATGCACAGATGCAAAGTTATGCATATATTCATATCGTTCAAACAACAAACTTTATAATCTTTCATAATGGTTTGCTTTTTTTAGAGTTGGATTACTTCATATAAAATACTTGGTTTAAATTCCCTATAGCCCACAGAAGAGTAAAATATTGTCTGAATAGAGCAGCCCTGTTAAGCCTGGGTTCCCCAACCAGGGTTAGGGAGACAAGCAAAACAGAATGTGCAGCGTAAGTCAGATAGGC